>ML829657.1:93930-109282 GCA_009831015.1 Picea engelmannii
TGTGCTGAAAGAAAACAGAGAAGAATGTCATCTAAGCAAACATGATGAAAGTTGGTTATGGCATAGGAGACTTGGACACCTAAACTTTGACCACTTAATCAAACTCAAAAACCTCAAGGCAGTAAAAGATCTTCCGAAAATAGAAAAGCCCCAAGATTCAGTATGTAAACCCTGTCAAGTAGGGAAGCATAGTAACATAATAACATGTGAAATTGGGATAGAACTAAAAACGGCTCAAAAGAAATCTTGGCCAGTTTTTCCTGTTCAGATTGGAAAATTTTCATTGCTCAACTTGGGTATTCCAAAGTTGAAGTGGCAACGTTGGAGGAGGTTAAATTGGTAAACCTCGAGCACATGAAGCACGATCCTTACCAATTAGTGGGAAAACACATGACCCACTGTAATATGAAGACTTATGAACATGAGAAGTCCCCTTGTGATGACTTGTTCAAAGGGACTAAGACCTATGAGGAAGTGTTAGAGAGAGTACAGACATTGCCGTCCGACTTGCAAGCTAGTTTTCATACCTTCCAGAAGCATAGACAGAGTGGTCTGACCAAAGTATTGCAGGGGGAAGCAATCACCCTTCCTCAGAGACAAGAAGATACTTCCCTAGGCCTCTAACAAGAAACACAAGATGAAGTCAATCCTGAGGAAATTCTACGGGAGGCTGAGAGGTCCTCACAAAACGAAGAGACCTTATAGACAAAAAATCCATAGACAGAAACAGAGTGGAGGCCCAAGACACCTCCCAAATCTAGTAAGTCTACTCCCCCTTTATCACTTGCCGTTGATGTCAATGAACCTGAGGCTATGGGAGAAACAAGATCTATAGAAATAGGAAGCCCCATAACTTCCTTAACCCCTTTAGAGTCCACCTTCGAATTCCCATATATGGGAGCCATATATGTTGGTGACCTCACCCCCATTTCCAGAGATGAGATCCCTCCTTCTGATTATTTTTTCAGCAAGAAGAGGAAAGTTGTTCTAAAGCAAGAAACGTATATGAGAGAAGGGGGTCTGGTGAATAAGCATAGGGTCTTAGTAGATGGCCAGAAACTGGAAGAGGAGGATTTCACTACAGAGGTAGCAGGCTCCATGGGAGCCATGGCAACAACAAGCCTTTTTACTATGGAGAACATGAGAACAAGGATAACGAAGAGTAACCACATGATAGCTCAATTGCAGGATCAATTGAAGAATGTTGAGAAAAACATTAGAGAAGAGGTGAATAAAAGTTTGGAGTAGGCCAGAGTTGTTGAAAGGCAAGAAATTCAGTCACTCAAAACTAGCCTGGATGAAACGAACTAGAGGATACAAACAAGTCAGGTACAAGTTGCTTAGCAAAAGGAGCTTGTTAAACATTTGTAGGCTATATTGAATTTGATGGAAGGCCAGGTTATAGACTTAAAGGCTTTTCAAACCCTCTCATTAGAAACCCATACAAAAATATAAGCCGAGCAACAACAATTGATCTCCAAAATTGAGATCATCCAACATTATTTTCAAGAGGTAAGCAAATCCCTTGATAATATTATTTTACTGGAAAAAGAGGATAAAGCAACAAGGAATACCTTTCAGAAAGCAGTCGCATGTTCAGGAAATAGGGAGATGCTCAAAGATCTAAAACTTTCTGTCACAGAACAAATAAGAGGAGACATCATGCTCAAGGCATGGGAAACGAACATAGTAAAAAACAAGAAGATAGCCAAAGATATCAAAGATGACTGTGAGGGAATCTTTGATTCCTTGGATAAGAAAGCGTTAGGTATTGAAATAAATGACTGCTCTGGACTACTAGGGAAGATAAACATTGTGAAACAACAGTTGGACTACAAAGAGAGCTTACAGGAGGTTCAGGCGGAAATTTCATAGTTGAACGAAATCGATACCAATTTGATAGACAGATGGCTGGTACAACCTAATTTAAAGTTGCAAACGATCAGGTTTGGCGATAAAGGTTTTGAATACCAGTTTCCAAAGGTACAAAGAAAGTTTTATCTTTTTGAAACTAAAGATCTCCTGACACCACCCATAATTTTTGTTCTTTTTATGGAGAAGTGTGTTGAATGTATAGCTTCAAAAGAGGGAGAGACTTCAACTAAACAATGAAGAATCATTCGAAATCTTGTACTTTTGAAATGATAGACCAATGAAAATCTAATCATGCAACGGTTAAGGTTGCAATTTTGTAACTATTTTTCCTTTTTCCCCTAAAAAGTAGGAGATCGCTAACCATCAAGTAGTGATGATCTTGTATAAATAGAGGGGGAGAAGGCTGAGGAAAGGAGTTTTTCTTTCTCTAAAAAGGGTATTATGACCAAGACATAAAAAATAAACTCCGAATTAATAGAAAAGTAGATTGAAGATTCCGGATTTGTCAAGTTTGAGTTATGTGTTCCCTTGTCTTTTCATCGTTCTTTCATGTATTTTATTAATGAATGCTTGACTACAATTTAGTACAACCTCTACTGTGGAAATAATTATTCTTGTTATTTAGATAATTTACAATTTTTCCTCTGTATCGGTTATTAACAGATAGAAGACCTGAAAATGTTTAGATTACAACATCATATGCTTCATTAATATTTTTCTTGCTTCATAGTCTCCTATTGCAACGTGATATTCCTCTTAAATTGATGCCTCACCTTGTTAGTAGTTTTATGTTTTTCCTCATATCATGCATATTTCCCTTTCTTTAAATTTTAACTCAGATACAAGAAACAACCTTTGATTAAGCTATCTCATTAATTCGTGTTTTAAAATCGTTCTCTTTACATTGTGAATTAGAGATAACTAAGCCTAAAAAGAAAGCACATAATTATATCTCCCTTACCTTTTATCCTTCATGACAGTACCAATTTCAAGGCAGCCTAACATCGAACACGGTCTTTCGGATCAAACCAACATTGCTCTAAATTTATTTAACACCATTTTACAAACAACAAATAATTGGGTTGAGTTAGAACGTTCATGGGTAGCAATTGAGAGAGATATCAACATTTAGGAAAACTGGGAATTCCGACAGAGACAGTTGAGAAACCAACTATAGTCCTTATCTTTTAAAGCATCGTCTTTTCTGTCCTCAACTTTATATATCTTTTTAGATGCCTTGATAGTATACTTTAGAGCCTTAAAGTATAAACTTAGGAACAACATATTTTTGGCGCCATTGCCGGGGAATGGAGTAATGAAGCTTTTTCCCTGGGAAGAACGACATTGACACTTTCCTGCTTTGGTAGTGAACAAAGTTTGGAAAACTTCTAAGGCTACCTTTATCTTTCACTTGGCGACTCCACATTGTTTAAACTGGCTCTTAACCAAAAGAACACCGGGAAGAACCCAGGTGACAAACAAATTTCGCCTTCTTCCAACCCAGAAAAAATTCTAAAATCAAGAATTTACTTCTGACAGACTGTCTCATCGACAAATAAAAATTATCAACCTAAATTCACACAGTCTAACTTTGAAGATCGACACGGTGAATCAAGTATTCCACCCCTTTACGGGAAATACTCCACTGATAAAGTTACATTCCCCGAATCAGATTTGGTTCTACCCGTTTTTAAGATAGAAGCTTTCTCAGTCGTTTCCCACACCAATATAAAACAAAGATCTATCCCACTTCTTGTTGTGACTGATTCTCCCTCGCTTCTCGAAGTTCATTTTCCCACCTCTCAAAACTCAAACAATTATCCCATATATCTTGATTCAACTTTTGTTGATTCTCTTATATTTTCACCCTGTGATTCTGAAGGAACCAATCCACATTCCCCAAGCTCCTTTTTCTCAAGTTTCATCCCCGTCGATAACCAACTTCTTGAAACCCTTCCTTATAACCCCCAAACGTTTACCGCTAAAGCCACAATGGTTGCGGTTGGAGCAAGTGGGGCAGGAGGTGTTGCCGCAGGTGGTCCAGGAGGAGGAGCAGACAACTAAGCACCACCTCTTCGGATATTTGCAAAGGTTGCTGCAAGATATGTTCCTCTGGTTCTACCGGTCCCTCTCCATGATTTACCAAAACATTACATGAAAAACCCACCCAAGTTCAGAAGAGAGGGCGATTTAATGGCAACTGAACACATAAATTTTCTTGATCAATTCGTTGACATTCTTGGATTGGAGCATGAAGATGTTTACTCTAGACTCTTGGTTCAAACCTTTGAAGCGCAAGTAAGAAGCTGGTTTCGAGGCCTAGCGGATGGATCTATACTATCATACGATGAACTTGAAAACACTTTTATCAGACAATAGGGTGAGCAGAAAGACCATATTTATTATCTAACCGAATTTCGAGCTCTTCAAAAGAAGAAATCCGAATTAGTCCTTGAGTTCACCCAATGATTCAACAAATTTTACAACAAAATCCCAACCGAGGTTAAACCCTCACAACTTGTAGCGAAAGTGACTTCGCCGGAACTTTTGACCCTGACTTCGCCCTTTTATTAAGGGAGAGAAGATGAGTTGATCTTACCAAGATGCAAGACAATGCCTTGGAAACCGAATCTAACATGATGGCATCAGGAAAGATGAAAACCAAATTTGAGACTGGAAATAAAGAAATAAGGAGATACAGGGAGCAAGGAGGACCCTCTATATCAGGGAGATCCTCAGAAGATAAAATGGACGATATGGCTAGAATCATCAAAGAATTGTCAAACAAAATATCGAGAATGGAACTTGATCAAGCTAAAAATGAACATTACCCTAGAAAGGAATTCAGGAAGAACCCTAATCCTCAAAACCACCAGAAACAAATTAAGAATGAAGATCAAAAAATTCAAACCCCTTTTAAAAGTGAAAACTTTATAGGAGTACATGACGTAGAGGATTTTGAGGAGTTAGAAGAGGATATGAACCATCTCGGTGATGACTGCTTACAACCTTATATAACAATACACGATTATGAAAATTCTCTCACTAAAGAGTATCGGGCCGAGAGTAACAGGGACAACAATGTTTATGAAGATTCGATTTATCATGGAGTAACAGATGGTATAATGGCCAAGCTCCACCAGAAATATAGCCTGAGACCTAGAAACTCGGTTTCCACAACCACTCCGGTTAAAAATATACTGCCAAGGGTTGAAACTGACCAAGCAGTTTCAAAAAACATAGAAAAAGAGACCGCTAACATACATACTATAAAAATAAAGACAACATAGACGTCACCCTTAAGCACACCGAAAATAAACACCCCTGTTACTGAAATGAAGGCTCTTCAACCCAGGGAAGATGAAAATAAAGGGCTGGAGACTCAAACCATGGAAACTGACAAAACCATTGGAAGTTTTAATCTAGAGGATGAGATCAATAAGATCAAAATCTCTATTCCCCTCGTTGAACTAGCTAAAAACCTGATATACCGAAAACAAATTGCTAAAATGATTTATTTTTTCGGAAAATGAAAGTCGGGCTAATGCCATTAACCTAGAAGATGATAAGCCTAACATAATTTTTAGTCCACACTTCGAAGGTGCTAGAGACACCCTTGCCCCTTTATTCATCACTTTGACATTTTGATCATCTGCTCCATAACTGCATGTTAGATTCCGGGGCCTCTCACAATGTGATGCCTAAAGCAATCATGTACAGACTCGGCCTAGAAATCACCAGGCCTTATGGAGATTTATATTCATTCGACTCGAGGAAAGTCAAGTGTATAGGCATGATAAAAGACTTAGTTGTAAATCTTGCACAGGTACCTACAAAAAGTGTTTTAATGGATGTGGTTGTCGTAGATATACCCCCGAAATATGGCATGCTCTTGTCTTGGTCCTTGGGTGCTAAAATTGGAGGTTCTCTTCAACTTGATATGACGTATGCAACGATTCCAGTTTTCAGAGGTCATTTCACATGATTATATAGGGAAACCAGGTTAGCGTTTACGGTTAGTGATCCTCTCAGCCCAAATAATTACCCTGTATATATTGCTGATCAAGATTTAGGTAATTGTATATTATCTATAGATGATGATGTTGATGCATGTGTAGAAGAAATTTGCAAAGAAAATAAAAAGGAAAAAGAATAAATAAAACAAGACGTATATAGCATGGGTGTTTGGAAAATGTTTTTTGACGACGCCTCATCTTATCTTAGAGCTGGGGCTGGAGTAATTTTTGGAGCACCTGATAACCAATTTGTTATCCCTTTCTCTTATAGGCAATAATGGAGCATTGACCACACTAATAACATATGTGAGTACGAAGCTCTAGTGTTAGGGTTAGAGGCCGCTAGGACGATGAAAATTAAAAACTTGGAAGTTTTTGGTGATGTAGAGTTAATCGTGAAACAAGTCAATCGCCAGTACCAGGCCAAACATCCTAGATTAAGGTCATATCGAAATTGTGTTTGGGACCTAATCGAATTTTTTTTCTCTTCTGTTAATATTCACTTCATTCCGAGAGCTGAAAATCAACAAGCGGATGCCTTAGCCAAAGCCGCTTTGACTTTCGCACCTCCCACTTCTTTCAAAATCAAATATCATATACAAATGAGACATAGGCCTTTTATACCCAATAACATACAACATTGGCAGGTCTTTGAGGATGACGAGCAACTTTGAATTTTTTTAGAAACAGTAGACGAGTTCGCCGAAACACATGCTGAGCAAGAGAAACAGAATGATCCTATTTGGATCATGCAAGAAGGGGAAGACCCCCAAGAGTTCCAAGATAAAATCGCAAATCACCGAATGCTGGTTTTAAAAAATAATCAAATACCCAAGGGCTTGATTCACTTAGAAAGACTCTTTAATCATGATGACATCCCTTTGAAGACTACCTTACAGCCTCAGCCGGAGGAAGTCGAAGATTGCAATATAGGTACCAAAGAGAGTCCTAGATTAGTTAAAGTATCCAGGTACCTGTCTCCTGAAATCAAGAGTAAATATGTTGAGTTGCTTAAAAAATACAAAGATGTTTTTGCCTGGTCTTACGATGAGTTGAGAACTTATGATACAACCATCATAGAACATACAATTCCATTAAAACCAGGCGTCAAACCTTTTAGGTAGAAACTCAGGCAGATCAACCCTATCTTACTACCGGTAATAGAAAAAGAGGTCAAAAAACTCCTGGATGCTAAAATCATAGTCCCACTGAGATATTATAAGTGTGTAGCTAATTTAGTCCCAGTGAGAAAGAAAAATGGAGAGATCAGATTGTGTGTCGATTTCAGAAACCTGAATCGATCATCACTCAAAGACAATTACCCATTGCCTAAAATGGATCACATTTTAGAAAAGGTAGTTGGAGCTAACAGAATGTCTATGATTGATGGTTTTTCAGGTTACAATAAGATCGTAGTGCATCAGGACGATAAAGAAAAAACTGCCTTCACTACCCCTTGGGGTACTTTCATGTATGATAAAATGCCTTTTGGTTTAATGAATGTAGGGGCAACTTTTCAACGAGCCATGGATATCGCTTTCGTGGGTGAAAGAGATAAGTTCGTGGTTATCTATCTCGATGACCTGACTGTGTTCTCCAAGTCTGATGCAAAACATCTAATGCACCTTAAGCAAACCTTTGAGAAATGCCGAAAATTTGGTTTGTCACTCAATCCCAAGAAATCTCATTTCGCAATGCAAGAAGGTAAACTCTTGGGCCATATCGTGTCTAAAGATGGAATCAAAATCGATCCCAAAAGGGTTGAGGCAATAGATATAATAAATTTTCCTAGAAATATAAAAGAAATTCAGTCTTTTTTAGGAAAAGTAAATTTCTTGAGGAGATTCATCCCTAACTTTGTCGAAATTGTGAAATTGATAACATATATGCTCAAAAAGGACAGTGAAGTGAAATGGAAAAGCGAAGCCAAAGCGTCATTTCAATGCATCAAGAAAGCAATAAGTGAAGCGCCAGTCTTGGCAAGCCCAGATTACACAAAAGAGTTTTTGGTTTTTTCTTTTGCTTCAGAACATATTATCGCAGCTGTGTTGTTACAAAAAAACGAGGAAAATTTTGAGCGGCCTATTGCATTTTTCAAAAAAAGTCTCAGAGATGCTGAGTTGAAATATGATATATTGGAGAAATAGGCCTATGCAATGGTGAAACTTCTCAAATCTTTCAGAACTTACGTTTTGCACTCAAAGGTTATTTCTTATGTACCCTCTAGCTCAGTTAAAGATATCCTGGTGCAACCAGACAACGATGGAAGAAGAGGCAGGTGGTTAGCTAAGATCTAGGAGTTTGACCTAGAAGTCAAACCAACTAAACTTATCAAAGGTCAAGGTTTGGAAAAATTTCTTGCCGAATCGAACTTAAAAGCACTGGGGATAAATCAACTGCAACAGAATGAGGGATTTCTGGAAATATACGAGCTTGATGTCATTGCACCTACAACCGAAATTCAAGACAAGTTTTCTACTTCGGCTTGGTATTGCAACATCATCCATTACCTACTTATGCTTCTATGTCCTAGTGTGTTAACCCTGTCCAAAGCTAGGACGCTAAAGCTACATGCCGTAAAATACTGTATCATAGATACTAAATTATATTGGAAAGACCCCTTGGGTTTCCTGCTGAGGTGTTTAGTCGAAATTGAAATAGAAGGGGTTATAGATGAATTCCATGTCAGGGTGTGTGGAGGACATCATGTGTGGTGAGAAACAACTTATAATATCTTAAGAGCCGGATACTACTGGCCCAAATTGTTCACAAAAGTGAACACTAAAGTTCGAAATTGTGTCCCTTGTTAGTTGTTCACAGACAAACAGAAGGTCCCGACTTTGCCCCTTATTCCAGTTAAAATCGAAGCCCTGTTTTAGCAATGGGGACTTGATTTCATTGGAGAAATTCATCCAAACTCCAGTGTGCAACACAAATGGATCCTAACTGCTACTGATTATTTCACTAAATGGGTGGAAGCTATCCCCACAAGAAATGCAACTGATTCGGTAGTAATTAATTTTTTGGAAGATAATATTTTATCCAGGTTTGGTTGTCCACGAAAAATATTCACTGATAACCCACAAGCATTTAAGTCAATGGCCATGATAAATTTTTGCCTAAATTATAATATCATACTAGGAAACTCAACAACTTACTATCCACAAGGTAATGGTCTGGCTGAATCATCCAACAAAAGCCTGATTACCATGATAAAAAAGGTTCTGACAAAAAACAAGAAAGTGTGGCATATCCATTTAAAATATGCTTTGTGGGCCAATAGAATAAGCACTAAAAGATCAATTGGGATTTCCCCTTTCCATATGGTATATGGTACTGATGTCATTTTACCAATAAATCTTGCTCTGTCAGTAATGAAACTCTAGCAGGATTCAAATGAAGAACCCAATGACGTTACCATAAGGATAAACCAACTGGTCGAAGTCCAGCAAAATAGGGTCGAAGTAAATGAAAAGTTACAAAGATATCAGGATAAAATGAAGGCCTTGTTCGATCAAAAAGCTAAAGATAGAGAATTCCTCCCTAGCGACTTGGTCCTGAAGTGGGAAGCCAGGAAAGAAGACGCTGGAAAACATGGCAAATTCGATCTGATCTGGTCTGGCCCATATAGGATTTCGGCCTTTGAGGGAAAGAATGCCTGGTTATTAGAAAACTTGGATGGAGACATCTTTAATGCCCCTGTAAATGGGCGACATCTTAAACACTTCATGCAATAATGTGTTTTTAAATTCTCATTGTACATACCGGTTTGTTTTCATGCTTTTTGTATAGATTCAAAAAAAAAAAAGAAAAAAAAGAAAGAAAGAAATAAAGAAAGAGATTTCTTTTCATGACGTTTCCTAACGATTATAATGTTATTTTATTCGCAGGGAAAATTTCTCACAAGACAGCGGACTCGAGATACTGAAAGGTGACATGCGCAGGTATTCCTATCAAGTATCTCACAATGACAAAGGTAATGAACGAGTAATCTTTGGGCTGGCAATATAAGAGCTAATAAAGGTACAAAATCCCATTTCAAAATTCGAGATAAAATCCCTAAAAAGTACGAATGATTTCATTCTTGTCGATACAAAAAAAAGAGAAAAAAGAAAAAAAGAAAAAGGGTATAAAAACTAAATCAAAGAAATTCTTGAAGTAATAAAAAAGGGTACTTAAGAGAAGGTTATAAAAGCTAATTAGGAAAATCTCTGAGAACAGTCACATGTAAGACATTTTTTCTAAAAACCCCCTTTACCCTCCCCTTGACCACAGTAAAGCCTTTCCCCACTTGACCATGGAGTTCCAATCATAAAGTTTCCTGACAACAGAGGGGTCTCACTCTGGTCTTGAAAACTCTCGAAACAACTTTCAAGGAAAGAGAGTGGGTTGTGTTTTTAAGTTCTTTGACTTTAGCTGGATCACAAACATGTCTAGGTTAATCCCGACCTTACTAGTTATCCTAATAGGTAACTGATTAGTTTTGCTTAAGGAAGTTCCCTGAACTAAAGGTAAAAAGGTTTCCCCTAAGAAGTTCTTTGAAGCCCATGATTTTTGAAGGCAGAGGGGAAGATTAACCCAGAGCTATTTAAATGAGTTGATAGACTTTGATTCTTTTTCAAACATGTATCTTTCCGAGTATATTGTATGCTCATTGATTGCCCCCACTTCAAAAAATAAAAAAATGAATACATATAGATGGTGAAAGGAAATTCAATATTGATTGCCCTCATCTAGTTCAAAGAGATGAAGAAAGGAAATTCATTATATTGATTGCCCTCATATCAACATTTAAATGCTTGAAAACAATGAAGTGGTGAAAGGAAATTCAATATGGGAAGTCAGATAACTTCATCGGGGTACTGAACAGGCTCGCTAGCAGCGAAGCAATATCCTCGCATCTGATAAAAGCTGTCATACACGAATTACAAGATGTTCTGGTAATTTCTCTTCCTTTCGGCTGAATTTTATCATAGATTTCAGGGATATTCTTACCGGACACAACACAAACACTTACCTCGATGCAAAAAAAATCACATGAAACCTGATAGGATGGTTGGTTTGGTTTGATTATCTTACACAGTTTTGAGCTCAGTTTCAAGAGAAGAGGTCTACTGAAAACCCGCTCGAGATAGTCATAATTTTTGTCTTTGGAGAGATTTTCAAGGTTAACGTTGAGACCCTACTCTTGTTCGGTTTTTTCTCCAAAATTTATTTCACAGAGCTGAATCATTGACTCCATTACCCAATGAAGGCACTTGGTCTGCATGTTCTTCTCATCCCGCAAGGAGACGAGATCCCTAGATGGAGCCTAATGTTGACACAAAGTTTAAATTTTTCTACCCTTGGAAACTAAAACTTCATCTTTTCTTAAGTTGTGGAGTCACCCTTAATCCAAAGGGGAGTCGGAGCTTTCCATTCCTTTTTGGGTTTTCAAGATTCAGTTTTTCTCAAAGTATGATCTTCAACCATCTTATTTTCTCGGTGCCGAAATCCCAAAAATGTTTAACATATTAAAAAAAAAAAAATTAAAAGGGGGAAGAAATAGAGGTTACTTTTTCCATTGCTTTCCACAAAGTGCTTTTTAAACCTGTAATTAATTAAGTTCCTAGACATAATTATCTTTTCCTTAATCTTTCACGTTTCATGTCTTTTCTTCTACTAAAGTGCTTTCAAACTCTCAACTGTCAAACTCCGGATCCTCATTTTTCTGAAAAGTTAAAAGGATAATTAATCATTAACCTGGATTAATTAAAGTCCTAATACATGTCTTAGCACCTCACTAATCTCATCGCAATTTCACGATCCAGGGTTTGCTTATGACTTATCCCCTGACAACGGGATCCCTGAAGTTCCAAAACGCGAAATTGCATTTTCTCTAAACAAGGATTAAGATTAAGGTTAATTTGCTTTTGAAACAGGATTAGTGATAACTAAGCTACTTTTCACATTTCGGGGATTGAGGAAGGCAGTGATTTTTTAAACTCCAGTTTCGAAATCGCCGATATACGACAGTATTAATAACGGATAAGTGAAGATATTTTTCGACACGAAAGCGTATCTCCAGGCATATCTTTCCATTAAAAAGCATTAATTTTTTGTCATCTGCGTCTGTACACTCGTTATAACGCAAAATTGAAGGTTAATAAGGTCTTATGTTTTGAACTTCATCGTTATCCTTTACATTTGCAATAAGTCACGTTTACTTGGTTTTATAAACATTTTCTCTGTAAACAGGTCTCTGATCCAACACAGGTATCATGGCATCTAAGAAGGCACCCAAGAAAAGCGAAGAAATTGTAGAAAGCTCGAGTCTAGACGAAGACGTTATATCTGATACAATACCGCATGCCATCGATTCCATAAAATACTGGAGGCAAATTTTTGAGACTCTGGATTATGAAATTAAATATTTCCCTCATGACGCCGACAACAAGCTTCAAGATATAGCGGAGTCCGAGCTCCACAAAATAGCTACACGGCCGCGACTTATGACTTATAATGACATGATCAGTTGGGCCTTATAGCGAACTGACGTACATACGAGAAGCATTTTGGACAGCCGAGGGGTTTTCATTGGCTCTTTGAGACCGAAACATGTACAAGTAATGTATAAATTATCTCCCAATCCCAAGTATGTTTATAATAAAGATTTCGTGAGTAATTTTCAAAGGAAAGAATGTTTTGAGTCAGACCAAACGTATCCTGACATAATCAAAGACTGGTGGAGAAACAAGGGAAAATTCAGGGCTGACACCCATGGTATTTACGCCACAGCTTCATTGAATGAGTATATGATTTATGTGGTGATGATGTTATGTAGACTTTTCGGTAAGAAAAGTCCCACCCATTTCTTTGCAGAATGGGTACCTCTTTTGCACGAGGCAACAGAAGGTTACAACTTCAATTGGGATAAGATTTTATCCAATAACATGGCGAAGGAGGTCATGTAATATCAGACTATAAGATCAAAGGGCTGACCAGTAGCCTTTTATATACCGACATACATCATGGATGCTATATGCTTCTCAACTCCTTTCCCTTTGATGAATTGGAGTTGGAATCCGACTTACCTAGAGCCAATTCACAAATATCATTCTAAACTTTGGGAAGAAAACACCAAGGACTCATTCTATGAAATTTGTCATTTTGTGGTGATACCACTACATCAGATGATGTACGGCTGTGTGCCTCCTTGCATTTCAGAGTTGGTCATAGGAAACCTTAGGACAGTTGCTGACTGGTTTATAGAGGATAATTTTTCATACATCAGAGTTTTCGGGTGTTCAATCCCTCCACACGCACTCCCGAAATTCCTCCCTGACAGACTGGTGTGCAGGGAGGTAGCTCATCAAATAGTAACAGGTGGAATTGGGATAGAAATAAAAGCGGCTCAAAAGAAATCTTGGCTAGTTTTTCCCATTCAGATTGAGAAATTTTCATTGCTCAACTCGAGTCATTCCAAAGTTGAAGCGACAGTGCTGGAGGAGGTTAAATTGGTAAACCTAGAGCACAGGAAGCACGATCCTTACCAATTAGTGGGAAAACACATGATCCAATGTAATATGAAATCTTATGAACATGAGAAGTCCCCTTGTGACGACTTGTTCAAAGGGACTAAGACCTATGAGGAAGTGTTAGAGAGAGTACAGACACTGTCATCCGACTTGCAAGCTAGTTTTCAGACCTTCCAGAAGCATAGACAGAGTGGTCTACCCAAAGTATTGCAGGGAGAAGCAATCACCCTTCATAGGAGACAAGAATATACTTACCTAGGCATCGGAAAAGAAACACAAGATGAAGTCAATCCTGAGGAAATTTTACGGGAGGCTGAGAGGTCCTCACAAAACGAAGAGACCTTATAGATAGAAGCAGAGCGGAGGCCCAAGACACCTCCCTAATCCAGTAAGTCTACTCTCCCTTTATGACCTGCTGTTGATGTCAATGAACTTGAGGCTATGGGAGAAATAATATCTATAAAACTAGGAAGTCCCATAACTTCCTTAACCCCTTTATAGTCCACCTTCGGACTCCCACAGATGGGAGCCATATATGTTGGTGACCTCACCCCCATTTCCAGAGATGAGATCCCTTCTTCTGATTATTTTTTCAGCAAGAAGAGGAAAGCTGTTCTAAAGCAAGAAATGTATATGAGAGAAGGGGGTATGGTGAATAAGCATAGGGTCTTAGTAGATGGCTAGAAACTGGAAGACGAGGATTTTCCTATAGAGGTAGCAGGCTCCATGGGAGCCATGGCAACAACAAACCTTTTTACTGTGGAGAACATGAGAACATGGATAAATAAGAGTAACCACATGATAGCTCAATTGAAGGATCAATTGAAGAATGTTGAGAAAAGCATTAGAGAAGAGGTGAATAAAAGTTTGGAGCAGGCCAGAGTTGTTGAAAGGCAAGAAATTTAGTCACTCAAAACTAGCCTGGATGAAATGAACCAGAGGATACAAGCAAGTTAGGTACAAGTTACTCAGCAAAAGGAGCTTGTTAAACAATTGCAGGCTAGATTGAATTTGACGGAAGGCCAATTTGTAGACTTAAAATCTTTTCAAACCCTCTCATTAGAAACCCATACAAAAATAGAAGCTGAGCAGCAACAATTGATCTCCAAAATAGAGATCATCCGACATTATTTTCAAGAGGTAAGAAAATCCCTTGATAATATTATTTTACTGGAAAAAGAGGCTAAAGGAGAAAGGAATACCTTTCAGAAAGCATTCACATGTTCAGGAAACAGAGAGATGCCCAAATATCTAAAACTTTTTGTCACATAACAGATAAGAGGAGACATCATGCTCAAGGCATGGGTAACGAACATAGTCGAAAACAAGAAGATAGCCAAAGAGATCAAAGACGACTGTGAGGGAATCTTTGATTCCTTGGATAAGCAAGCGTTAGGTATTGAAATAAATGACTGCTCTGGACTACTAGGGCATATAAACATTGTGAAACAACAGTTAGACTACAAAGAGAGCTTACAGAAGGTTCAGACGAAAATTTCACAGTTGAACGAAATTCATACTAACCTGATAGACAGATGGTTGGTACAACCTAATTTAAAGTTGCAAATGACTAGGTTTGCTGATAAAGGTTTTGAAGACCAGTTTCCAAAGGTACAAAGAAAGTTTTATCTGTTTGAAACTAAAGATCTCCCGACACCACCCATAACTTTTGTTCATTTTTTGGAGAAGTGTGTTGAATGTATAGCTTCAAAAGAGGGAGAGACTTCAACTAAACAGTGAAGAATCATTCGAAATCTTGTACTTTTGAAATGATAGACCAATGAAAATCTAATCATGCAATGGTTAAGGTTGCAGTTTTGTAACTATTTTTCCTTTTTCCCCTAAAAAGTAGGAGATCGCTAACCATCAAGTAGTGATGATCTTGTATAAATAGAGGGGGAGAAGGCTGAAGAAAGGCCTTTTTCTTTCTCTAAAAAGGGCATT
>ML829658.1:6074-16157 GCA_009831015.1 Picea engelmannii
ATTCTACAATATACCTCAATCTGACGTATCCAATTATCTAACTTCTCAGCATTAACTTCTCCATTGTATATTGGCAATTCAAATTTAATATCAAGCTTTAATGAAGGAATTTGCGAAGGAGTTTTACCATGTCCCTTTGGAGAATTCATAAGAGGTCTTGAATTGGTAGAAGAAGAAGAAGAAGAAGATGGAGGAGAGGGTGGTGGAGAAGCACCATTCCCTCCATTTCCGTTTGGAGTTTTGTCACCACTGTTTCCCTTATGCTTTGAAGTCTTGGAGCCTTCACCTTGCAACCCTGCACTCCTTTCCATCAAGATCTTCATCATCTCTCTCATTTCCATGACATCCTTTATGAGATCTTCATCTTCTACAGGAACATGTTCATGACTTTCTTCATGAGCCATACTTGGTGAATGCCTCCTTGAAAATTGCGGTGATTGTATATGCTTCCTCCTTGAAGGATGAGAACTTGGCTCCACAAGTTGAATTTCTCCTCTTGTGAGTTTCAATCTTGTGAGCATTAGAAAACAAAACACTTGCAAATAATCAAGTCTTCAAAAACCAGTGCTCTGATACCAACTTGATCTAAAAATGAAGAAGACTTGTAATCTTGAAAATATTTGCAAGTAAAAGTTTATGTGTTAAAAGCAAATGGATCAACTTTGCAACACATTATTAATAGGATTTACTCATTTAATATGCACATAAACAACAGCATAATCAATGAACATAAAGACATAAACACAACAAATGATAAAGGAGTTCACCCTTCTCTTGGGCTACATCTCCTGGTCCATCTTCCAATGGATCATTATTATTATTTGCTCAAAGTGCTCAAAAACATGTTTTACAATGCTCAAAATGACCAACAGACTACTCCAATGGCTTCAGAGCGTCCAAAAACCCCTAGCTGGGATTTTTCGGCACCTCGTTTGGCCAAAAAACAAAGAAGTTAGGCTTCTTGGAAGTCCCTCCTTCAAGCTTGTTGTCTCTGCATCTACAAATTGCACCCTTGTTCATTCAACCTAGCACACACACTATTTAAAGCGTAAAAACCCAGCACCGAACGCAACCGTGTAAACGATGCGAACTATAGGACGGTTATGGGCGCGCCAGCCCCTAACCGCCAGGCTCTCAGGCACATGGGTCCACGATATGATCTCGGGCTAGCAAACAAAACTCAACCATTTTAAAACTTTCGCGCTCTCTGTTGTGGTCGCATGCGGTCACACATATAACCACGGGCCAACATTTGAAAATCCCACGCGCAATCAACGGAGGGCATGGTTGTGTGGTAGTGTTAGTGCGACTGGGGGCTGGGCTCCATTTGTAACATGACTCCCGCGCAAACGCTATGGTATGGTCATATGTAACATAATAGAACCACGGGTCGGGACTAAGCCTCGGCCCAACCCCCCGCCATATACAACATAATTCAAACTTAAATTTATATAAACCCATTCATATAGAAAGGAACAAACGGTGGTATGTTGGTCGGGTGGACTTTGTTAAGGCTTTACACTGGTGGGGAGGTCCGGGGTTCGAATCCCATGAACTCCATAAATTTTTAAACAAATACAACGGTGCCACATGGTAGCCCATGACTGGGCCACGTGGCACCACACCATTAAACAAAAATGATGCCACGTGTCACATCAAAATTAGACTACATATGCCAATAAAAAATTGCCACATCATCACATGCCACATCAACGTACGGTCGTACGGTCTCTACCACGTCAGCCTGTACGGACTGCATAGTCAGCATCCCTTTTTTTGCCTGTTTGACGATCCGAACAGATCGCGATATCTCTCGCTCCCGATGTCTGTTTGAGACGAAACGAGTTGCGTTGGGTTTGCAATGACGAGACCTACGGTCTTGTTCGATTTGAAGCGATTCCGAGCACTTTGAATTTTTGAGCAAAATTTGATCCCCTGATCAGACATAATGGGTGAAGAAGGTGAAAAGTCGACATGAGGTTGATGTGTGGGTGGTGTATTGACATCCAAAGTATTAGGTGCAACTAAAACATTGGGAGGATTCAGGATCACTGGAGTGGGGAACAACCAAACTGGTAATCCAATAGTGAGTCCCAAAAGACTCATTGTGGCAACATATGGAGGACCAAAGTTTCCAAACGAAGGAAAGGTATAAGGTTCCCCAGGAGAAGGGGTTCCTCCATTGGTACTCCCAAGATTCGATGCCCTTAATACTGACTCAACCTAAGGTCCAATAAGTAAAACAAACAACAGACACTACGAATCTAAGAAGCAATCAATCAAACAAACCTTCCTACGATGAAACCACTAGTTGGTGATGAAATCCAACGTCGCGAGATCAAAATAGGAAGGGGCGGGGATAGAGCGGGTGGATCAGTTATGTTGGAGACCTACTTAATGGCCTTACGCCTTGGTGCAAGCTTCCACGCAGTAATTGTGGATTTACCCTCCAAGGAGCCCGAGTGAGTTTGACCAACGTCTGTTCCAGGTACAGTGAGACTTCCCTTCACCGTCACCTTGTGTGAGACCCTAAAGATTATGGCTACTAAGGTCACCAACTCGTAGTCAACCCTTGGGCAGGTACAGTCGACAGTCCAGTCGGAACGTATGGGCAGGATAACAAGTCTGAAATCAACTTGAAAGGCTTCCACTCAACATTGTGGGTATACCTTCCAGTGACCCCCAATATATGATCCGACCACTACAACTGGTTGGGCTACGGAGGGATAATCTCTGTAACTCACCCAAATGCGACCTCGTGCGTAACCCCTATGTGAGAGGGGGATCCCAGGCAGACTAATACGACAATTGGATTTAACTCTCCCTACCACAAGATACTAAGTTTGTTTGATATCTTTGGAAAGTTATCCTTTCAACCTATTCCAAAGCCCTACACCTTAAACTAATGTAGGTTTGCTAACAAAGATGTAAAAATTCTGATAAATTTTAGTTAAGCATTGATTTTAATGGTTTTTTTTTACTCAGAGGGTGTACGAAAGTGAAACTGATGGAATGATGACTCAATTCCCAAAAATATGCATGAAATATGATAAGCAATTGTTTCTTTTCAATGAATACCTATTTAAGGGAAAGAGGAAGAGTCGTTTTCACTATCAAACACTCGATAAGGAATGCCCTCAATCAATTTTGTTCTCAATCAAATCCAATATGATGCTACAAAATTTCAGAAATGCAAACTAATCATTAAGATGTACTTTTTTTCATTTTCATGTGAATGATGATCAATTCAATGCAAAATTTCTCTTGCCAACTACCCTTTCAGATTAAGGAGATTCAGACAAGAATATGCAGATTTCGCACAAACAACACACCCTTTTGCAATCAAACAAGAGAAAGAAAATAAAAAATGCAAAAGGAAGGAGAAAGAAATTGGATCATATGATCTCAAAGAACCAAATGAGAAGAGTTACAGACTTCTAATGTCCTTCACAAGAGTCCCCGCTCAGTCGGATAGGAGAGGAGAAAGCAGCGGATTGATTTCAAGCTCTCAACAGCAAAAACTCAAAAAGAATGAAGAAGGGCATAAAATATGAACAATAAGGTGTTTACTTCTTAGGAGGAAGCATGTCAAAAGTCAAAGGAAGCATCATTGAATCACAAAGCAACTCAACAAGTGAAAATACAGGGTTTGGACCTCCAAAAATTGCAATTTTTAAAGAGGTTTTGGGAAAAAAAGGGTTGGCGCTCTGGTATAAGGGCCACCAGAGTGTTATAACACTCTGTTCAGCAGCTTAAGGGAGCATTGGCACTCTGCTAACAAGGAAGGGGAGCATTGGAGTCCTAAAGCTCAGAAAAAAGTCCAAAACTCCAAAATTTCAATCAAATTTTGACAATCAGGTTGAGTGTGATGGGGTAAAGATTCAAACAGCAAGTGCAATCATATATGAAGGGGTGAAAAAGGCCTAAGAACACAAAGGGTTAGACAAGTCCTATGAGGAAAAATCAAAACCAAAAAGTTCTGATTCGAATCCCCAGCGGAGTCACCAGTTTTTGTTGTAGGAAAATCTCCCTGCGGACAAGTAGATTGCCTCAAAGAACTAGACTCTTAACTCTAAGACAGAAAGTGATTAACGTGGACACTAACTTCCTTTCAAATTTATACAAACTAATGCATGAGGAGGAAGGAGAACAGAAGTACCTTTTATCGACGTTTGTCCCTGCATGCTCCGAGTTGAGCTCCAATCTTTTGCTCCTCGATGAGTCCTGTAGACAAAACAACAGTACGACCGCTTCCTACTCTATTGATATTAGCTTGAAAACAGATCTATCTATCAATGATAAGTTCATGTAAGATCAGACACAAACTAGAAAGAAACAGGCCAAGCAAATTACACTGATGAGGACAAAACATTGCTTACAACCATAGATGAATTGCAGCAGCTCTGCCAAGTCCTCTTTGTCTACCCCTTGCTCAAAAGATCCACAATCTGAATGATGATAGCTTCACCAATTACTCTCTATGAGATCATAGGTCTATTGCTTCCAAATCATCTATGTTCCAACACCACTTATGAGTGTGATTCTCCTTTTTCCATTCCCCTTTCACCATTAGAAAGCTTGCTTATATAGCCTTGGAGAGGCTTTAACCACTTGAGATATCCTTGGGGAAGTTGAGGATTTGCCTCCTTCAGTTGAGGATATGCCCTAAGATCATGGCTGGACTAGGGATTCGAGCTCAACTGCCTTCTAAGAATGAAAGGATCCTTTCCCCATTCATCTCAACAACTTAATAACTGCCCAGAATAGGTAGCGCTCCCTCAAAAGGACCATCAGAGCACTGTAGCGCTCCCTAGTATGCTTTAGGGGGGTGCCAGCGCTTTCAAAATCCATAGCGCTCCCTCAAAAGGGCTAGAGGAGCTTTATAACGCTCCCAGACAGTGTAAGGAGGAGCGCCGATGCTCCCAGAAGAGGTATAGGGGAGCGCTCCCCTCCAAAAACTCAGTTTTTGAGGTGCTTTCAGATGGCAAAAGGTTTGCAAGCCTGCTGACTCATTTCTCCTCTTCCAAATCAAATGTTTGAGGTGTTTCAAGTGTCCTTCTCATGTCGTTATAGGCATGACATAGGCATCATGGCAGTATGCTTCCCTGACACTTACAACACTTGTGAGCAACATGCGACACCTGCGACACTTGTAATGATGACACTTGAGACACTATCAGAGTGAGTGTTTTTTATGTGTAACAAGCATGACCTTAGGAAGCTGAGCTTGTTACTTAGATTTTACTCCTTCGACTAGTTACTCTTCCAGTCCCTATGGAGAGTTTGATTGGTGCCTCCTGCATCATAAAGTTTCATCATTAATTCTATGCTTCCAGATTCATCCATATGTCTCATGATTTTATTCAAAGGATGTCTATCAGCCTATGTTGGCCATTTCTCATAACTCTTGACTTTGCATGTCAGCCATACCCTCAGTGTGTCTAAGAATTAAATGAAGTTGTAATCCTACCGTGCACCCTAGCCCTACTTTCCTTATGGGTAGGTAACCTTGAACCCAACAGTCGGCATCTCCTCATTGGTCGTTGACTGGGGGGTTTTGCTTGTGTTCAATGGCAAGAAATCTATTCATACATTGGGATTTTTGCAGTGTCTTGGATGCCATTAACCTTATTGGTGGCTTCCTTTCCTTTGTCAACAATTTTCCTTATTAGATGTTATTCAAAGGGTATTTTTTGTGCACTACTTGCATATGGTGCATGCGAAAGAAGAATATGGTCGTTGGTTTGTGAACATGTTCTTCATCCGAGTTCCTCCAAATCATCAAGCTCCTGCTTTGTACCTCATGTTGACTGATGAGAGATCCCTTAATGCTCTCCTTTTAGCGGGGCTCTTTCCATCGACTTCAACTCATCTATTATGGAAATGAGTCTTAGAGTCCTATGAGTACCTAGAGGCTTGCAACCATCAGTGGCATGTTCTCTCGCTATCGACAGTTGGGAATACATCAATGTCTCCTGATCGATGGATTCTTCAAGTGTTTGACCTCAACTTCTTTATTCACACTTGCAAGAATGTACTCGGTGCCTTGATACCTACTTTCAATATCGGTAGGATGTCTCATGTTTGTTAACGGTATACCTTAATGACCGGTAATCAAACAAAGTCTCATCGTGTTTGAACTCAACTCCTTTATTCACATGATGTAGACTTACGACGAATTGTGTAGAATACTTGAAGACATTAGTTCATAGTTGCAACTTTACCGAGTTGTTGCTATCATTCATTGGACCATTACCTGTATTACTTCAGTGATCATGGGAGATCCGATTGTACTCCATTGTATACAGATATCTTCAGATTGATTTTGAGATTGGTTTTCACTGGGACTTATTCGTGACCATGACAACCTATGGCATGTATCTACTTTTGTATTGCCTATTCATGGCCATGAACACCTGTTTGGTATATTTCCACATGGATCTACAGTTTAATTCAAGTTGGAAGCCATGTGTGCAAATTCATTATCGATTGTAATATTCTTATGAGAAACTAGTTCATCCAACTGGGTCTCCATTACTCCACTTATTGGAATTATAATATATTTCTTCCATCGCAGATACTCCTTTGACCTCACACATTAGGGGGCATATGTTATAGTAATATTTTCTTCACCCCATGCAACTTGATGAGAAGGCCTTTTCCATTTCTCTATGTTGACTTGTAGTCCCTTTTTGCAGTTCCCAAAGCTAAAAATTGTATTTTTCCACATATACACACCCTGAAATCTATACAACATGTGTATACGTAGGTTGCACCATTAAAACCCATTTACATCAAGTTTTGTGCCCAAAATTAAAAAATAGTGTTGGGTTTCCATGTCACATCACGAGATCCATGATCCTTGACCTTCCATATACTGGAAACGTTTTGACTCGACCCTCCAGTTATATTTGAAGGCTATAAATGGGACATATCCAAGTTGTGGAGAAGATGAGAAGAATTCAACTTTGAGAGCAAAGTTACTCTGGATAAATTATTCACTTCATATTGAGTCTGCATCCCTTTGTCCTTTTAAGTCTGAACACATTGTTCAACCCCCCATGATCTTCCCAATTTGATGGAGAACTTCATTATCTCTCTTATATGAGCTTGCCTTTGGTGGAGGCCAAGCTGGAAGAGACTTAGTTTCTCGGTTCTGAGACATGTCGACGCAAACGTTTGTCATTCATATACTTATCTTGTTCATATTTGAATAGAAATGCTCTTTTCTCGTCCAATTGATGTCTTGCAAATATTTGAATTGTTATTCCATGGGCATATTTGTTATGAATATTTATGGATTATGCTATTATATGTGATAACTTTATATATTATCACCATATGTTTCTGTATATTGGTTGTTGAGGACAAGTTGCAGGGGTATAGCTTTGAGTCAAGTGCTCAATGGTGGACTACATCGAACGTCTGGACGATGTAGGCTCTTTATCTTATCTTGTTAGCATGTTTGTTTATATAGCATACTTGAGATTAAAGTTGATTTTTGCAGTCATTTGCATCCGTTGTGGTTTACCCCATGCCATAGAGTTATTTTCCTCGTAGCATGTGTTAATTAAAATAGTATGATTAATATCGTATATTGAAAAGGCACATATTTATAATGAAGAGATACATTCCTATATTGAAGAGGTACATTGGTTCATTTTTATTTACAAAGAGACATAATGGTTCAATGTCATATACCTGTTGGATGACTATATAAACAAGAAAATATGTTGAAAGAATGAGTGACACGATGATTTAATAAGAAGATATAAACAAAAGAAGAGTCCAAAGGAAGAAATTGAAGTTTGAAGATTAAAAAATGTAGTGAGGGTGGAAGGGTGGAGCAAGGGAGGATTAAAGTCCTCTACATGTTGAATCCTAAACAACATGGATTTTTGTCTCCTCAAGTTGGTGCTTGAAAAATAGGGGATTGTTGTCTCCTTGAGTTGGTGCCCAAAATAGGGGATTGCTATCTCATTGATTTGGTGCTCAAAAGAGGAGTTTGGTGTCTCCTACAAGTTGTAGCTTGTAAATTAAAAGTAAACTTTATATAAATATAAAAAATAAAAAAAACATTTATGGTGTTTCATGTTAAAATTCAGTGTATTGTTCTTCTTTGTTGATCATTTGTTTTGTTTAATAATATTAATGATTAAGTGCTGTTAAATATTGGAAAAATAAGAAATATTGATTCACCCCCCCTCTCAGTATTAAACAATATTCCAACAATCGGTATTAGACAGGGTTCATTCATCACAGTCTAATCACTATAAGCAATATTCTATGACAACACAATGGATTTCCTCAAACAAATCTCCATTATTCAAAGGAGATAACTATGCATTATGGAGTACAAGAATGAGAATTTACCTAATGGAACTGAGATGTGATGTCTGGCTATCTGTGATAAAGGTGTTGGATTACTGAGAGGGGGGGTGAATCAATAATAGAGAAATCTAATCCTTTTTAACCATATAATGCAAGTGTTATATCAATGTAACATTATCATCTAATATTTGCAGAGTAAATAAACAATGAACAAATGAACAATCATACACATACAAAGTACACTGGTGTTTTTACGTGGAAACCCAAAGCAGGAGAAAACCACAGAATGATTTTTCTTATATGTCTTGAAGAATTACATTCAATGGAAGCACCAAATTCCTTTGTTTTCTAGCTGCAACTGGAAGGAGGCTCCAACCCCCTAGTTTCTTAGGCTACAACCTGAGGGAAGCTCCAACTCCACAATTCTCTAGCTATAAACAGAAGGAGGATACAACCCCCTATGATCTCCGACTAAAACTGTAAGGTGGCTACAACCACCTATCCTTGCCCCGTCCAATGGCCCTAATGTATACATAGAATTATGGAACCACTATCACACTATCACTGCGAGATATATTGTTGTAAACTTGTGCCAATCAACCTGCACCAAACAACCTGTACCAATAACCTGAACCATGCATCAACCATGCATCAACATGTACCTAAATATGTTATCAACCTGTACAATAAATAAGTGCATCAACCATGCAACAAACTATACCTCAACCTCTACCATGAACAAGTGCATCAACCATGACCCAAACATGTACAAATAACATGTCACAAAAACCTGTCCAAACAAACAATCACAATAACTTGTCTCATCGATCTTATCAACCAAATCAAATCTACTCACCAAGATCAATCACCAAGACAACTCTCAAAGATGTGCATCAACCAAGCATAACATAACAACTCATAAACATCACCAAGATCAATATGTGCTTCTAATAATATACCAATACAAGTATGCTACACCATCCATAAACCATGTGTCAAAAATACTACTAAAAATTTCCTCCAACCATGTACCAAGTATGTACCAATCATGTATCAACTACTCATCAACTATGACTCATCAAGATGTACCAACATCATCAACTGTACACCTCATGTATGTACCAACTCATCAACTACTTGTCTCAACCGTGTACCCAACATGTACCTCTACCAAAAACCTGCATCAAATTCATCATCCAAATCTAATTTGTAACTCTATAATAGACCTGGTGTATATGATCACATACCTGCAAACTTTCCTCAAATTTAACAACAAGAGACTAGCATTTTCATCAAGCTTTTCTTTAGTCTCGCATGACTAGTTTTGGATTAGTCAATAACCTTAACTTGAAATAATCATAACTATGTAACTCTAATTAATAAATATCTGAAAATAGTACACAATGTTCTTTAGTGTATTTTATGCAATTCTTCCAGGTTTCACTACTTGGAACCTCTCATAAAAGGAGTTATAGAAAAAATGACATACCTTGTTGAATTCCGGCTTATTCTAGAGAGCGTGCCCCACACAGAATATTTGTTGTATGGATATGAAAATTTTACATAGAATAATTCATACTGTAATCTAACCAAAACTTTTGGTCTTACTTAATTTGGATATTTTATGAAGAATTTATGACGTTTTTACCCGAAACACATGTTTTAGACTAGTTTCAGGACTAGCCACAAACCCTATTTTACACGGAGTGTAACTCCAAAAATACAATGACCCACAACCTGAAATTAGTACCA
>ML829658.1:16257-38565 GCA_009831015.1 Picea engelmannii
TCGATCTAAGCCAACTGTCTGACAATCACCCCCTTTAGCATTGATGGCAACACCAACATTGATGGAAACACTTAGTCATTATAACATTCATGCTTATACTCATCTTCAATGTTTCTATCTCTCCCCCTTTGACATCAATGGAAAAGGGTATCTCCCTTTGGGTCTTCTCCCCCTGACCAAACTCTCTTTGGGGCTGCTCCCCCTCTCTACATGCCTTTGATTTTTCTTTGTGTTTATAAGCCTCTAATTACTCTCTCTCCCTTCATATGAATAATATATGCCCCTTTGACAAAGGGTATCACTCTGAAGTCATATCTCTCATTCTTCCCTTATGAAAATCACTCCCCTTGGAAACATGCCTCTATTCTCTCTTTCCAAGAATTTACCTTTGCATCTGATAAATCTCTCCCCCTTTGTCCTATTTATGATGCTTCCTCGTGTACATATAAGACATATAAGATAAGCATTCAAAAGCATTCATTTTGGAGTAGAAATTAGTCCTAGTCTCTGGCAAAGATACTCAAGGGATTCCCGTGGAAGCAGTTCTGTAAAGATGTATGTCGCTTGTTCTTTTGTTCCCACATATTCAACTCCGATGTTCTTCTCTGCAACCTATTCTCGTAGAAAGTGATACTTGATTGGAATGTGCTCCGTCTTGGAGTGAATCACCGGGTTCTTTGAGATATTGATGATGCTTGTATTATCACAATAGATTGGAATGGGCTCATCATACTCAACCTGTATATCTGTCAAAGTTTGTTTCATCCGTAGAAACTGTGTACAACATGTTGGTGCTGCAATATACTCTGCCTCGGTTGTAGATAAGGATATTGATGATTGTTTCTTGCTTAGCCAAGATACTAAACAATCACCCAAGTAGAACACTGCTCCACTAGTGCTTCGCGGATCATCAATGCAACCTTCCCAATCTGCATTTGTTTAAACAATAAGTGATAGATCCTTTCCTTTTGGATACCATAATCCAAACTCTTTTGTTCCTTTGAGATATCTGGAAATCCTCTTCACTGCTAATACATGTGATTCCTTTGGTGTTTCTTGAAATAATTCCACCTGTCCAACTGCCTACATTACATATGGTTTGGATGTTGTCACATATAGTAAGCTACCAATCATTGACTTGTATTTCCTCTGGTCTGTAGACATTGAATCATCATATTTTCTCAACTTGCAACTGGTTTTCATAGGAGTGGTAACTGGTTTGCAATCTTCCATTCCAAACCTCTTTAGCATTTCTCTGATATACTTAATTTGAGAAATAAAAATTCCTTGGTTTCTTTGACATATCTGAAGGCCCAAAAAGAAGGATAGTTCTCCAAGTAATGACATTTCAAATTCATTCTGAATATCCTTTGCAAATTTCTGGCTTAACCGGTCATTAGTACTTCCAAAACAATATCATCAACATAAATTTCAATTAATAAAATATTACCTTGAGTTACCTTGATGTAGAGGTTGTTGTCTGTGTTTCCTTTCCATAGTTCGTAGGGAGTTTTGTCATTGTTGTTTCTGAGCATTACTCTGTTTTTAATGTGAACTGATGTATGCACTACATGTGTCCAAAAAATATCTGTGAATTTGGAATCCATTAGCATTGTTCGAGCCATTTCCTGTGTAATTATCATCCATTATGATAATGTTCCTTTGTCTCTGAACCACTCTCTGAACCAATATATGAATCCATGCTCTCTTCCACTGTCATATATATGTCCAAACCTGCTAAGTGTTCTTACAAATCCATCTCTATCCATATTGTCCAAGACTCTACTTGCGCAACTGTCCATAATGCTGACCCATTTATCACTATACTATCATGAAGTCTTGATTAATCTATCAAACTGTACTTTTGCTAACTGACTTCTCTGAATCTTTCTTCTCAAACTCTGAAAGCTACTCAAATGATGGTTCTTTGGTCTTTCACAACTATCGCATAGACTCCCCCTGTCTAATATTCATATTACTTGGGAGTCTCTAAGCCGGATGGATAAGAACAATTCTTTCTCTGACGTGTATTCATCATCATCTTCATTGGTATATTTATCATCTCTCTGAGCTCTGACTTCTTTCTTTTTGTCTGTGGATTCATATTTTACCACAATTCCTGAAATTACAATCTCTTGAACCTATTCCTTATTTACCTATCCTTCCTTTCTTTCAATTATTTTCCAAACCTTTCTGTATCTGACGTCTTTCTTTTTCTCTGTAGAATTTTCTTCATCTCGTTTTATTGCCAATATTGCAATCTTTGGTACCTGGTATTTATTCACCTATTCTTCATGTTTTCTTATCCATACTTTCTTATATCTGATATCAGTGTTCTCTTTCATGGAAGTATCAATCATGCTTCTATAATCATTGGCTATGTGTCCATATTTATGACATTTGTAACACTCAATGTTACATGCGGCCACATAGGCACTTCGTTCTTGAACATTTATTTTATAATCCCTGCAATATGAAACCTTATGTACAAAATTGATGCAGGAGCATCACCAAAAAGCACACGTGGCAGGACAAATCAGCGCCTTTGAATTATTTCCAAATCATAAACATTGGCGTTTCCTGCAAATATTCTGGGAGCTGATTGAAAAATTGAAGAAGATCAAATGCTTGGGAGCAGAATGATCACAAGTGATCTGGGAGTTTCACTCCTAGTATTGAATGAAACAGAACTTAGGTAGGATTTAGGTTTTTTTTTTGAGTAGACGAGCATTTGGAGGGAACCCTAAGAACCCTCTGAGATAAATAGAGGTTTTGTATGTCCGAAGAGGTTGCTGCAACTTAGTGGGAGTTTGTTGTGATTTAGTTGTTGCTGAGTTTTGTTGTTGTTTATCATAGTTGTAGCCATTTACTTTTGAATGAATATAATAGAGGAATTTTTATCCAATGCATGGTGTTGCTACTGTTTACAATTCCCTATTATTGTTGTTTTCATGAACGAATGAGTTATATTATTGAGTATATGAAACTGTGAAGTGTTTAGATAAGCTTCAATTGTTCTCTTCATTGAGTTCATGCAAGGTGTGCATACAATCCACAAGGAGTGCATTGACAGATTCTATTTCGACTCAGAATCTCGGAAGAGATAAACGTGAAATTTCCCTTTGCAAGGAGTGCAAAGAGACTGTTGCAAGGTGTGCACAATCGTCGCAAGAACTTAAGTCTTGCATGAGAACATGTTGCAAGGAGTGCACCAATTCAAAAATTCACTAAGTGTCAAGAACGGGACCGCAAAGCACAAGGAGTGTGTAAAGATATTTCTTTTGAAGAAATCGCTAATCCCAGATTTCGTCAGAGATTCCAAGTTCACAAGGAGTGAGTTGGAATCAAGCTCAGGAGAGACAACGACCAAGAATCAACAGAGAGGGGGAATTTTGTTGAAGGTTGCGAAGTGATGGATGAGGTCCATTCAGAGGGGTGAGATCATCCCAAGCCATCGGATATGGGAAATTTTACGCAGTTGTTAATCGTGGGTTCTTTCGGGGCTTCACGGATCGGAGGATTCGAAGTATTGAGGAGAAAAAAAAATTGAAACTCGAAACCTGAAGTGAATCTAGACTGTCAAATCCAGAGGGACGCATGGTGACGGATCATGAGATTCAGTAAGAAGCAAAATTGGAGTGTTGAAAATCCCAAAGTCTGAATAACCAAAGTATCTTGGAGTCGTCGATATGTAGGAGGAAACACATCAACCGACTATGTACTCTAGGTAAACTGTTCTGGGAAAAAGCGAATGTGGAGAAGTTGAGAATTGAAATATCTGAAACCTGAAGATCCAAAGAGAATCATAGCCATCCGATTCAGGAGAAGACACGGCATAAATCCGTGGAGTCCGGGTAAGGACCTGAAGTAATCGCAGTCGTTGATCTGCAGGAGACACGGGTCAATAGACCGTGAGCTTCGGATAAAATCTTGTGGGTTTCAGTTGAGATTTGAAATTCCCGAAACCCGAAGTCCGAAGTGAATCTGGACCGTCAGATCTAGAGGGAC
Organism: Picea engelmannii; assembly: GCA_009831015.1. Lineage (NCBI taxonomy): Eukaryota > Viridiplantae > Streptophyta > Pinopsida > Pinales > Pinaceae > Picea > Picea engelmannii. The sequence goes on from ML829658.1 coordinate 20,266, forward strand.
ACATGGCAGAAATCTACACACTTCGAGAGAAAGCGAAATTTGAGAGTTGATATTTCTGAAGCCCGAAGACTCGAAAGAATCACAGTCGTCGGTCTACGGGAGACACGTGTCAGTGGATCGCGAGCTTCGGATAAAAGAAATTTGGGAAAGGTGAAGTTTGAGATTTGAGATTTTCGAAGTCTGAAATCCTGAAATGGTTAGAGCCGTCGATTTGAGGAGGAAACATGGCAGGAGATTTTTTATTGCCGAGAAAGAGAGGTTTGAGAGTTGGAAACTCCAAAACCCAAATCGCGAAGTAAATCACAAGTGTTGATTTAAAAGGAGAAGATCTAAACCGTCGATCGGGAGGCCCCACCTGAGATCACAAGATCAACAGTCACGTTGCATTGCAGGGACATAAAGTGCTTAGACTTTAAAAATATGAGAGTGGGCCGCAATTGAAACCACAGTATTGGAAAAGGGAGACGTGGCAACTAGAGGTGAATTGCGGGGAGAAAAGTGGTGTGGACTCAAACCAATTTAGGCCGCGCCTAAAATTATGTGTTTACATGAGGACATAGCCCGAGGTCACATATGAGAGAGGGATAAGGAGAGAGGAGCTAGCGCCTGAAACTTGAGAGTTCAACAATGTGAAGGGAGAGGTCGCAAGTGCCATAGAACCTGTACCAAAGGACTACAAGGGCTTGTGTTAAATCGTAAGTGATACCATTAAGGTTTCAGAGAGCCAATTTGGAATGAAATTGAAGATCCTTGATTGGGAGGTCGAGCAACCCCGAGGAGAGAAGGGGGGTCTTCATCAAGTGGTATTAGATCCTGAAATTGTTTTCAGGGAATGGAGAAGAGCTTGAAGGTGTACTTTGTGTGTGAGAGAAAATCAACACAATGCCACCAAGGAGACGTGTGGAGCCACCTTTAGCCAATCACCCTTTAGAAAGAGAAATGTGAGAGATTCATGCACGATTAGAAGCAATGGATGCAGTGAAGAGGAGGGAACATGATGTTGGGGACATCAGTGATGTAGAAAGTGAAGAATTAGAAGTCGAAGAAGTTGCAGGGGAAAATGTTGTCAAGGAACTCTTACTGAGAGAAGTTGTTAATTGGGATCTAGAGCCAAGATAGAGATCCCAATGTATGAAGGAAATTTGGATGCTGAAGAGATTCTGGATTGGATAAGATCCATGCACAAATATTTCAACTATGAAGATGTCGATGAGGAGAAAAAGGTGAGACATGCTGTCACTAGACTAAAAGGACATGCAACATTGTGGTGGGATGAACTGCAGGCTGAGAGGAGAAGCAAAGGAAAACAAAAGATAAAGAATTGGGACAAAATGGTAGCCAAGCTAAAGGCTAAATTCATGCCCAAATATTATCATATAAATCTTTTCAGGAATTTGCAGAACCTGAGACAGAAGGGTATGACAGTAAAAGAGTACACGAAGGAGTTCTACAAGTTGAATATCAGGACTGGACAATGAGAGAAGGATGAGGAAAAAGTTTCTAGGTACATAAATGGCCTAAGGTATGAAATCCAGGATGAGATCAGCATGATGTCAGTAAGGAAAATAGAGGATGCTTATCATATTTCTCTGAAGGTAGAGCAGAAGTTGGCCAGGAAACAGATTCAATGAAACAGAGGAAGAAGCCCGAGCAAAGGAAAGGGGGTTTCCCATGACAAGGCACATAAAACCAAAGACGAGACTGAGAAACCACATAGTCACTCAAAAAGAGGAGGAAGTTCCCAAGGAAGACAAGTTGGTGGAAGAAGTTCTTGTAGAGGAAGAGGAAGAAGCAGAGGAGAAGTAAGGTGTTATGCCTATGGAAAGACATGACACATGTCTTGGGAGTTTCCCGAGAAAGATAAAGAAGGAGGAGGTGAAACTCACATTTCGGAAGCACAGAAAAGGAATGTTGACGAATAAGGTGCAGAGGATGGAACATCCTTGATGTTAAGGGAGGTTCTCTTAAAACCAGAGTCAGAAATTGAAAATCCAGTGCAAAGGAACAGTCTATTCAAGACAACTTACAAGACTAAAGATAGAGAATGTAAGGTGATAATTGACAGTGGGAGAACTGATAACTTAGTATCCATAGAGATGGTGGAGAAATTGGAGCTGGATACAATTGCACATCCAAATCCATATAAAGTCTCATGGTTGCAGAAAGGACACAAGGTAATGGTCACTAAACAATGCCTCGTTGAATTTAAGATAGGAGGATATAGAGATGAAATTTTGTGTGATGTGATTCCCATGGATGTATTTCATGTTTTGTTTGGAAGACCATGGAATTTTGATAGAAATGTCATTCATGATGGGGGAAAGAATACTTACACCTTGGAGAAGAATTCTAGGACACACATGTTGTTTCCAATAGAGGAGACAAAAGTAAAATAATAAGCCAACACAAGCATACTTCTAATGAGTATGAAGGAACTCCTGAGAGAAGTCAAGAAGGAACATGAGATAGAGTTTATTGTGGTGAGGAAACCTAGAGTTATCCTTACAAGTACTTTGATGGATGATTTGCTTGAACAGGTTCAGGAGTTGTTGGATAATTTTGCTGACATAGTAGTGGATGAGTTTTCTAACCCATTTCCACCCATTAGAAGTATCAACCATCATATTGATTTGATACCAGGAGAAAGACTGCCAAACAAAGTAGCATACAGATTGAAACCTCAAGAGAATGAGGAGGTAAAGAACCAAGTCCGGGAATTGTTAGATAAGGGTTTGGTCATAGAGATATTGAGTTCATGCGTAGTACCAACTATGTTGAGTCCAAAAAAGGATGGAGGATGGAGAATGTGTACAGACTCGAGATCCATAAACAAGATCACCATCAAGTATAGATTTCCTTTACCAACAATGGACGACTTAATGGATTGTTTAAGTGGATCAAATTTATTTTCTAAGATAGATTTGAAAAGTGGATATCACGAGATAAGGATGAGAGAAGGTGATGAGTGGAAAATAGCCTTTAAGAAAAACAAAGGGTTATATGAGTGGTTGGTTATGCCATTTGGCTTAAAAAATACCCCAAGTACTTTTATGAGGTTGATGAATGAAATACTGAAATATTTCATTGGAAAATTTGTGGTTGTATATCTGGATGATATACTGGTCCTTAGCAAGACTAAAGAGGAACATTTAAGACATTTGACTAAGGAGACTACAACAAGAGAAGTTGTTGATAAATATGAAGAATTCCTCTTTTATGAAGATAGAGCTCATTTACTTGGGTTTTGTGATCTCTTCAAATGAATTGAAGATGGATCGATAGAAGGTGAAAGCAATCAAAGAATGGCCATCACCAAGAATTATGTTTGAAGTAATAACATTCCATGGATTAGAGAGTTTCTACAGGAAGTTGATTAGAGATTTCAGTGGAATTTGTGCACCAATGATGGATAAAGTGAAGAAGAGGCACAAGTCTTTTAAATGGATAGAGAAGACTGAGAGGAGCTTCAATATATTGAAGGAGAAGATAACAGAATGACCAATTCTGGTCTTGCCAAATTTTGGAAAGGCATTTCAAGTGAGATGTGATGCAAGTGGAGTTGAAATTAGAGTAGTCTTGAGCCAGCTGGATAATAGACCAGTTGTATATATTAGTGAGAAGCTGAATGATACTAAGAGAAAGTACTCCACATATGATAAATAATTTTATAATATAATTCAAGCCTTGAAGAAATGGAGGAACTACCTTGTTCCAAAGGAATTTGTATTTTACAACGATAACCAACCTTTACAATTCATAACCAGATAGGAAAAATTGAATCAAAGACATGCAAAGTGGATTGAGTTTATGCATAATTTTAATTTTGTCATAAAACATATTGCTAACAAAGTTGTTGATGCATTAAGCAGGAGATGTCTGATTTTGCAGGAATTTCAAGTCAAGACCTTGGGGCTTGAATACCTTAAGGATATGTATTGTGATGATCTAGATGTCAAGGAATCCAAAGCATGTGCAAATCCTGTGCTGAGAGACAGGAGCTAGTGGATGGAGTATATGATTCAAGAGGGATTGTTGTTCAAGGGAAATCATTTGTGCATACCAAAATGCTCAATGAGGGATAATCTTTTGAAGGAAAAGCATAGTGGTGGATTGGATGAACATTTCAGCCATGAAAAAACATTTTCACAGTTGAGCAGTTCATACTATTGGCTAGGTATGAGAACATAAGTGATAAAATTTTTGAACAGATGTAGAATCTACCAACATGCAAAGGGAAAAAGACAAAACACTGGATTGTATCAACCATTGTCAATACCAGAGAGGCCTTGGGATGCAATAAGCATGGATTTTGTGTTGGGACTGCCAAGAACACAAAGAGGATGTGATTCCATATTTTTGGTGGTGGATATATTTTCAAATATGGCACACATTATCCCATTCCAAAAGACTAGTGATGCAACACATGTTGAAAATTTATTTTTCAAGGAAGTTGTTCAACTTCATGGATTATCCAAAAGTATTGTCTCAGACATAGCTACCAAATTTGTTGGTTATTTCTGGAGAACATTGTGGAAGAAGTTGGGGAAAGATTTTCCTTAATATCATCTTATCACCCTCAGAAATATGGATAGACTGAGGTGGTGAACAGAATTTTGGGAAACTTATTGAGGAGTCTGGTCACTAAGCATCATAATCAGTGGGATCAGATTTTTCCACAAACAGAATTTGCATACAATGACTCACCAAATAGGAGCACTAGAAAAATCCCATTCCAAATACTATATGGAATATAGCCAAGAGGAGTAGATGAGTTGAGAGACTTGGAATAAAGTGAGATCAGAAGTGCTGGAGAAGAAGACTTTGCTGCAGAAATGAAGAATCTCCATAGCCAGATAAGAGAGCAGTTGTAGAACTCTAGCCAAGAGTACAAGTGTAGAGTTGATCAACATCCCAGAGAGATTCAATTTGAAGTAGGATATTGGGTTCTAGCACATGTTAGTAAAGAAAGGTTCCCAAGGGGAACATATAACAAGTTGAATATGAAGAAGATAGGACCATGCAAAATCTTAAGGAAGTTTGATGAAAATGCCTATGAAATTGAGCTTCCAGATGATGTGGGCATATCACCCATTTTCAACATATTAGACCCGTATCCTTACAGGGAAGATGAAACAGAGAGATCAGAAGATCAAGAGAAGATTCAATGGGAGAAGAAAATGCCTATAGAAGAAAAACCACAGATGGAGAAGATCGTTGATCAGAGGATTGACAAGAAGACCAGGAGGTAGACTTATTTTGAATATTTGGTCAAGTGGAAGGGACACTCGATAGAAGATTCTATTTAGGAAAATGAAGTTGATATCCAAAAGCATCAAAAGTTGGTGCAGGAGCTCATGGACAAGAGTCCATGAATTTTTGTCTTGGGGATTATGATGCAGGAGCATTGCTAGCAAGCACAGGTGGCAGGATAACTCAGCGCCTTTGAATCATTTCAGAATCTTAAACATTGGCGTTTCCTACAAATATTCTGGGATCTGATTGAAAAACTAAAGAAGATCAAATGCTTGGGAGAGGAATGATCACAAGTGATATGGGAGTTTCACTGCTGGTCTTGAATGTAACAGAACTTAGGTAGCAGTTAGGTTTTGTTTTCGAGTAGACAAGTAGTCAGAGGGAATCCTAAGAACCCTCTGAGATAAATAGAGGTTTTGTATGCCCAAAGAGGCTGCTGCAAGTTAGTGGGAGTTTGTTTTGATTTAGTTGTTGTTGAGTTTCATTGTTGTTTATCATAGTTGTAGCCATTTACTTTTGAATGAATATAACAGAGGAATTTTGATCCAATGCATGGTGTTGCTACTGTTTACAATTCCATGTTATTGTTGTTTTCATGAACGAATGAGTTATATTATTGAGTATATGAAACTGTGAAGTTTTTAGATAAGCTTAAATTTTTCTCTTCATTGAGTTCATGCAAGATGTGCATACATTCCGCAAGGAGTGCGTTGACATAGTCTATTTCGAATCAGAATCTCAAAAGAGATAAATGTGAAACTTCCCTTTGAAAGGAGTGCAAAGAGATTGCTGCAATGTTTGCACAATCTCCACAAGAACTTAAGTATTGCTTGAAAACCTATTGCAAGGAGTGCACCGATTAAAAAATCGACTTATAGTATAGAACGGGACCGCGAAGCATAAGGAGTGCGTAAAGAGATTTCCTTTGAAGAAATCACTAAGCCTGGAATTCGTCAGAGATTCTGAGTTCACAAGGAGTGCGTCGGAATCAAGCTTGGGAGAGATAGTGACCAAGAATAAACAGAGATGGGGAAGTTTGTTGTAGGTTTCTAAGTGATGGATGAGGTCCATTTAGAGGGGTGAGATCGTCCCAGGCCATCGGATCTGGGAAAAGTTATGCAGTTGTTAATTGTGGGTTATTTCAAAGCTTCGCGGATTGGAGGATTCGAAGTATCAAGGGGACAAAAATCCTAAAACCTGAAACCCGTAGTGAATTTTGACCATCATATCAGAGGGATGCATGGCGATAGATCATGAGCTTCAGGAAGAAGAAAAAGTGGAGTGTTGAAACTCCTGAAGTCTGAATAGTTGAAGTAGCTGGGAGCTGTCGATCTGTAGGAGGACATGTGTCAACCGATTATGTTCTTCGGGTAAATCATTCCAGGAAAAGGAGAAAGGGAAGAAGTTGAGAATTGAAATCTATGGAACTCGAAGATCTGAAGAGAATCATAGCGATCTGATTCAGGAGAACACATGGCATAAATCCATGGACTCTGGGTAAGGACACGAAGTAATCACGGTCGTCGATATCTGGGAGACACGGGTCAATAGATCGCGACCTTCAGATAAAAGATTGTCAGTTTTAGATGAGATTTGAAATTCTTGAAACTCAAAGTCTAAAGTGAATATGGACCATCATATCTAGAGTGGCGTGTGGAAGAAATCCTCGCACTTCGAGAGAAAGAGAAAGTTGAGAGTTGGGATTTCCAAAGCCCGAAGACCCGAAAGAATCGCAACATTCGATCTGCGGGAGACACGCATCAGTGGATCGCGAAATTCGGATAAAAGCAATTTGGGAAAGGTGAAGTTTGAGATTTGAGATTTTCGAAGTCCTAAATCCTGAAATGGTTAGAGTCGTCGATTTGAGGAGGACACGTGGCAGGAGATCTATCATTGCCGAGAAAGTGAGGTTTGAGAGTTGGAAACTCAGAAACCCAAATCACGAAGTAAATCACGGGTGTTTATTTAAAAGTAGTAGTTATGAACCATCGATCCAGAGGCCCCACCTAAGATTGAAAGATCAATGGTCACGCTGCATTGCGGGGACAGAAAGTGCTCGTAATTTAAAAATATGAGAGCGGGCCACAATTGAAACCATGATATCAGAAAAGGGATATGTGGCAGCTGGAGGTGAATTGCGGGGAGAAAAGTGTTGTGGCCTCAAACCACTTTAGGCCATGCCCACAATCACATGTTTACACGAGGACATAGCCTGAGGTCACATACGAGAGAGAGATAAAGAGAGAGGAGCTAGTGCCTGAAACCTGAGAGTTCAACAGCATGAAGGATGAGGTCTCGGGTGCCATAGAACTTGTGCCATAGGACTGAAATGGCCTATGTTAAATCGTAAGTGAGACCATTAAGGTTTCAGAGAGCCAATTCAGCTCAAAATTGAAGATCCTTGACCGGGAGTTCAAGCAGCCCCGAGGAGAGAAGGGGGGTCTGTAGAAAAAACTTAGTACAATAAAAAAAATGACCATAAAAGAAATTTGCATACCTGGGAGTGAATGATATTCTTTGTGATGTAGTCCTTTTGAATTTCTCCCTTGACCGATCATGATCATGATTGAAGCTTCTTTTTGGATTGAACACAAATGGTCTTCTTGAAGATGTATCTTCAATAGTTTTCTTAGATTCTGGTTGACCATGATTTCTTCCTTTGAGTACTTCTGCATAACTCTTTCTATTTTCTTCATTCTTCTTTTCTATCAACCTAGAATGCTTCTCTTCATTATCCGTAACTGATATGGATGTTTTTGTCTCTTCAATGTTCTTTTTGAGATTGATGATTTTACTTCTCAATGTGACAACTTCTTCTTCAAATTTCTCAACCTCTTCTTCTTTCTTTAATATCTGATACTTCATGACTTCTTATGTTCTCTTCACTTCTTCAAGTACTTTCTCTTCTTGACCAAACTCAGACTCAAGCTGGTTTAGATCATTAGTTCTTTCCTTAAGATGATATGTCAATATATTCTCTCTCATTTCTTATTCTTCCTTCTGTGCTACTATGTTGGATTCCAAACACTTATTTTGATATTCAATATTTTCTTCGTTCTTTCTGGCTTCTTCTAGCTAAGTTCTTAAGTTCTCTATGACCTGTTGGGCTTCTTCAAAAATGTGAACACTTTCATTTTTTTTCATCAATTCTTTCTTGAGTGACTTGTTTTCTTCTCTTAGTTCACCTAAAGCACTAATCAATTCTTCCTCATAATTGTCTTTTTTTTTCAATTTGTTTTTTTGTCTCATTTCCTTCATGGCATTCTATTTCAATATGTCCATGTTTTTCACAATTAAAGAAAAACAACATACCTCTGGTGATTATGTACTCTTCATCTTATGAATATGTTTGACATGGTGAACATAATTATTCTTGATTTGTATTTGCATCTTCTTTGACATTTTCTGAATCTACGATGGGTGAAGAATATATGTCATGTAACTTATCCCAAAGTTCTTTTTTTGATGAACATTTACCAACCTTTTCTCTTACCAGATTAGGTAATCCTTCCCAGATGAAATCCATTTCTATTTCGTTATTCTTCTTCTATTCCTTCTTGGTTGTAGTCTTTGCCCTTTTTGAACTATCATATCCTGTAACAACTGATAGCCAAATATAATGTCCCTGTGCCTGTAAAAATACTTTGGTCTTTATGCTCCACATCTCATACTTAAAACTATTCTGACCTTTACACATTGGTACTCCATTCTCAAAATAATCCATGATCTCCTTCCAGTGGTTAAACTGTTTCCTGAAGGAACTAACTCTAATACCAATTGTTGGATTACTGAGAGGGGGGTGAATCAGTAATAGATAAATCTAATCCTTTTTAATCATATAATGAAAGTGTTATATCAATGTAGAATTATCATCCAATATTTGCAGAGTAAATACAAAATGAACAATCATACACATACACAGTACACCAATGGTCTTACGTGGAAACCTAAAGCTGGAGAAAACCACATAATGTTTTTTCTTATATGTCTTGAATAATTACATTCATTGGAAGCACCAACTTCCTTTGTTTTCCAACTGCAACTGGAAGGAGGCTCCAACCCCCTAGTTTCCCAGGCTAAAACCTGAGGGAAGATCCAACTCCCCAATTCTCATGTTATAACAAGAAGGAGGCTACAACCCCCTATGATATTTAGCTACAACCAGAAGGTGGCTACAACCACCTGTCATTGCTCCATCCAATTGCCTTGACATATAAGTAGAATTATGGAACCACTGTCACAATATCACTGTGAGATATATTGTTGTAAGCCTATACCAATCAACCTACACCAAACAACCTATACCAATAACCTGAACCATGCATCAACCATGCATCAACCTGTACCTCAACATGTTATCAATCTGTACCATAAATAAGTGCATCAACCATGCACCAACTTGTAACTCAACTTGTACCATGAACAAGTGCATCAACCATGCACCAAACCTGTACAAATAACATTTCACAACAACCTATCCAAACAACCTGTCTCATCAATCTTATCAACCAAATCAGATCTACTCACCAAGATCAATCACCAAGACAAATCTCAAATATGTGCATCAACCAAGCATAACACAATAGCTCATAATCATCACCAAGATCAATATGTGCTTCTAATATTATACCAATACAAGTATGCTACATCATCCATAAACCATGTGTCAACAATACTACTAACAAGGGCCTCCAACCATGTACCAAGTATGTACCAATCATGTATCAACTACTCATCAAGATGTACCAACATCATCAACTATACACCTCATGTATGTGCCAACTCATCAACTACTTGTCTCAACCATGTACCTCAACCAAAAGCCCTCATCAAATTCATCATCCAAATCTGATTTGTAACTCTGTAATAGACCTGGCGTATATGATCACATACCTGCAAACCTTCCTTAACTTTCACAACAAGAGACTAACATTTTCATCAAACTTTTCTTTAGTCTCACATGACTATTTTTGGATTAGTCAACAACCCTAACTTGAAATAATCATAAATATGTACCTGTCATGAATAAAGATCTGAAAATAATACACAATTTTATTCAGTGTGTTTTATGAAATTCCTCCAGGTTTGACTACTTGGAACCTCTCAGAAAAGGAGTTATAGAAAAAATGGCATACCTTGTTGAATTTTGTCTTATTCTAGAGAGCGAACTTGTAGAGCATTCCCTGCACGGAATATTTGTTGCATGGATATGAAAATTTTGCACAGAATAATACAGACTGTAATATAACCAACACTTTTTTTATTACTTAATTTGGATCTTTTATGAAGAAGTTATGACGTTTTTACCCGAAACACCTGTTTTAGACTAGTTTCAAGACTAGCCATAAACCCTATTTTCCATGGAGTGTAACTCCGAAAATGCAATGATCCACAAGATGAAATTCGTACCAAAGCTACTTGGATATGTTTTCTCAATGTCCTATGAATTTCATAGTCTGAATCATTCTATAACAAACGTTATTGTGGAAATGGTGAGATGACTTGTAAATAACATACGTTAGAAAGCATCATCAAAAGAATTTATCCTCCCTTGAATTTCGGCCTTCTTTACTTTAACTTCTCTATGAGATTCGGCTTAGATATCCTTTGGCTACCTCAGTCACTTGTAGATATTCAATATTCTCAATTTTGTTTAAAATGAGAGCGCCTTGCCTCTTATTTATAATTTCATGTAGCTTCCTCAAGGGGTTACCTTTTAACCATCTTAACCCACTTTCTTTATTTTAGGGTTAACCAACTTCTAACCACTTGTCCAATTAGTAATTTATCTATTAAATTTATTATTTAAATAATTATTTTGTATCCACTTTGACTTATAGTACACTCATCACTTCACTTTACCTCAAGGGGTTACCTTCTAATCATCTTAAACCACTTTCCTTATTTTAGGGCTAACCCACTTCTAACCACTTGTCAACTTAGTAATTTCTCCATTAACTTTATTATTTAAATAATTTCTTTTGTATTAAATTTCAATTATAGTACACTCATCACTTCACTTTATTATTAACCTTATAAAAATATCTTAAATCACTTTGACTACTCTGATCTTTTGGGGCTTCTAGATGACTCATGAGGGTTCTCCAACTTCACATGGACATAACTCTCTAACCGTGAGGATTTATGTGACGTTACACATACCACTGGAAATGGCATGACATGTACTATCCATATAGAATAGTATTACTTGCAAATATATCAAAACTCATACCGTTATCCATCAAACAAACTTGGGTTCTCCAACTTCACATGGCCATAACTCTCTAACCGTGAGGAGTTATGTGATGTTCCACATACCACCGGAAATGGAATGACATGTAATATCCATATAGAATATTCTTACTTTAAAATATATCAAAACCCATACCATTATACATGAAACAACCTTGGGTCCATTACCCAAACCTTTGTGCTACTGGACTTTCTCCAAGGGTTGACATCAATATACAATATCAATCTCCAATGGTTGACATCAATGACAACCAAAATTCCATACCGACTATCCATCAACATAATCCAACTATCTGACAAAAGGGTTATGATGTACCAAAAACTTCTCCTTCGGAAAAATGCAAAGAAACACTACTACATTTGTACCCAAAATCTAACAGCTAATTTGTTTGAAATTTGACAATTATGCGTCTATAATCCGATGACATTGATTTTTTTAAGAGTTGGTGGCACGTCATCGGATATGCGACAAAAAAAATCATCCGTCGGTTCGTCGACACATCCCCATCGAAGATCCTATTGAATTTTTTGAATATTTAATATCAGTATTTGTCGAATATCCGACCAATATATCATCGGTTAACCACCTCTTAAAGACGTCAGATCTATGGCCAAGCCATCGATAATCCAACCCTTATATCCATTAGATCTATGTTCAATTCGTCAGAGGACATCCCCTATTTCCATAACTAATCTGACACCTATATCCATCAGAACTATAACACAGTTGTCGGATGCAAGCTCATTGACATCTAATATCCAATGAGAACAATTTAAAAAAAATAAAAATAAACACCAAAATGGTATATATACCCATGGATATATCCCTATATACCTAGATATATATATCCCAAATTCTAATATAAACATCATCTCATGGAATGTTATAGGTTTGAATGCCCAATCTAAGCATCACCTCTTACGGAAAAGGATTAACCAAGAACAAGTAGGAATCATCATGATTTAAGAAACTAAATGTGATATAAGTATTATGATACTCATAGCTAGGTAATGTTGGAAATAATGTTAGGTTATAGTGGTGGTCATAGAAGTAGAACTACAAGCATTCATTGTTCTTTGGGACCCCAATTTGTTTAATTTGGATGTTGCAATGGAAACCTCTCGTCTAATCTTAGTTAGGTACATTATTTTAAGAGTCCAAGAATAGGGGCACATAACCAATGCTTACTATCCTCCCATCCCTACCACTAGAAATTCTCCCAAAGAATGATATTATTAAATATTATTGCAACCATAGAGATGATTGTAATATGGAATTTCTTAAGATGTATTATGTACATGGATGTGGATTTCCCAAACTAAGGATATGTCTAAAAGTGTGAAAAGGTCCACATTGCTCCACTGAATATTGAAGGTGTTCCACCTCTTCATCTTAAGCTCCATCTCAAGTTCTTCAAATCCACTAGAGATTCTGATATTTACTCTATGGTTTCCATGTAATCATCAATTCAATTCCCAAGCATTGATCTTTCCCTTTTAGTTATCATATCTCTCCTAGCTTCTAGGAAAGTGGCCCAAACTATAACATTGAGGGCATTATAAAGGATAATATCCACGACCATATTCACTTGATGTTGAACTCATATTCCAATAACTACTTTGCAATCCTTTTTTATTATGTCAAAAATAATGTAGTCAACAATGTGATCAACTTCTTTTTTGTTTCTCTACTACATGTCTTATTCTCAAAACACATTCATATAACTAGCACAATATTTTACTTAATGATGAGATCTTTCTTCAATCATGACTTTGCAGTAAAGATAGAAAAAGTTTCTTCTTTCATCTTCCTTCTTTTCCTTCCCCAAATAACTTAAACATTCCCATTCCCTCATTAAAGGGGTATGCTAGTAGAATTAATTGTGTTTGGACAAATGCCCACAATATTGGAGTGCTTGTTAATTGTCACAACACAATGGTTTTTTTCCAACTTTTCATCCAAACAAAAGAGAGGACTATGAAAGTCTTAGGCTCTCGAGATGGACCCAAGGTTGAAATTTGATGTCCTACCTTGCACATCAAGAAATATTTATATAACGACATTCTTGTTTAAATATTTCCCTTTATTTGATAATTAAATTTTAATGTTGCATGTCACAAAGATACTTGCAATTCTTTTTGAAATAATAACTACATAAAAAATGTTTTCTTTTCTTTATGTAAAGAAGAGAAAATAGAGAAACTGAACATGAGTCAAAGCAGTGCTCATGATTCCCAGGTATTAATGAAGAGAGACCTATTATGACGGTGGACCTTTACACCCAATCCATTTCATAGACTTGAATGTTAATGAACAAAAAGGATAATTTATATTCTATAAATCCAAAAATCTCATGAAGTGGCTAGAACAAATCAATTTGATAACATGCATAATTTCTTGAAGAGAAGAAAGATGAATATATATGATTAATGAATAAAATTGTATCAAATGAAACCAAATCTCATGAAGATTATTTAAAATCATGAAATGGGTGAGATAAAAAAAATTGTGATCAAGGTTGAAGAGGTCACCAAAATTAATATTCATCTTGTGGAGGGTTTTTTAAGAGTATTAATTTCCAACAACCAACAATATATAATTTCCCACCTTCATTTAATGGAATGTGTGTGATATGACTTCAAGGGGGGAATATATGAGGGTAAATTTATATAGACCCTTTATTATACTAACCCCTTGGGGTCATATCAGTGTGCCACAAGATAGGAAACATTCAAAAATTTCATTGGGTTGCCTTCAACCTTCAGATCATGAGGTGGAAATAACGATATATTTATTTTACTTCAAGATGGTGCATCAAGAAAATATTTTCTTGCAAAACTATTCTAAAACCCATCTCTTAATAGTCCATGGATGAACAACAAATTTGTGAAAGAGTTCAGTAGCTCTATGAAATGAATCATGAAATTGTAAGTAGTAAAAATTGGAATTTATAAGAGTCTAAAAAAAAAAAGGTTCCAATTTTGGTACAATACAAAAATAAAGTCCTAAATCAATTTTGGCATAATATTTACCCCTGAGATTAACATTTAACTTAAAGGAAGATTGTATTAAGTTCAAAAATAGTTTTGCTTGTTTGTTTCCAACAATCAAGTAGTTTATGCACCAACAACCAAAGTCTCATATGAACACCATACTTAGTGCATGTATCAACAATTGAGGTTCTAATGTGACAGTGCTGAAAAATCTATGCTCTATTGACCAATTCAACTTGTCCTATATAAATGCCCAACTCATCACTTGCACTAGTGATTGAGGTTGTAGGGAAACTATAAAAACAAATTATTTCACTAATTACCAAGTCAACCCAAGATAGAACATAAACCAATGGTTTCATATCCAAATGTAGTAATAAAATTTAACTAATGTAGCATATGAATTTTTCACTTTAGTACTCACACACACCTACCATCTTAGAGGTATTGTGTTGCAACCAAATTTTGTGCCATATCCATACTTGACCTACCCTATAATGACCCAGTTACCTCTCAACTTCATTATGAATCCTCTTTCATGTTGGACCACTCTCCCTTGATTTTCCTTTCCTTACCCTAGATGTATGATCTCTTGAGATGTCCAGTTATTAGATACAATTCTTCCTTTCAACATTTATTTTCTTTGTCCCTTCGACTCCAATTTGGTTATGTTAGACACTTTATGTAAGGTACCAGATGTATTATAATATGTATAAAAATGAATACTCAACAAATATCAATGGAACAACAAGATATGGAGAAGATAAATACTAGAAATAATACCTTTATTCAGAGAAAGCAATGTGAAAAGGCAACAGGTCAATATCCTTAATAGAAATGGCAGTAGGTCAATATCCTCAACATAAATGGCAGTAGGTCAATATCCCGAACTTGAAGGTATTGCAACCAATTTCTTCCAATATTATTGGTATATAACAGGTAAAGAAGTTCACAAACTAGTGGAAGAGTCTAGAACTTTGGGTAATATTTGTCATGCGTTTAATGCAACTTTCCTTACTCCAGTACCCAAGGATCGTAAGGCGAATACAACAAATAAGTTCAAACCTATATCCATTTTTAATGTTATCTATAAAACCATTACTAAATTTATTTATAACTAACTAAAATTGATCATGAACAAGATAATATCTTCAAAACAAGGAGGCTTCATGGAAGGAAGGGAAATGTTGGATATAATCATCATTTTTCATTAGTCAATTCACTCTTTGAAAATTAATAAATCTTTGGGGATTTTTATTAATATTGATATTTTTAAGGCTTATGATAATATTAATTGGTAATTCCTTCATCAAATGATGAATTCCTTTGGGTTCTTCTAGAAATGGATTTCTTGGATCCACGACTTGGTTTCCTCCATCTTTTCCTCCTTTTTGGTCAATGGAGCCCCTTTCCTACCTTCAAATCTTATATCTGAATTATAAAGAGGTATCCCCTCACTCATTTGATCTACATACTTATGGAAGAAGGGTTGGGAATATACTTAAATACCACTCTACTTTATAGTAACATTAAAGACATCAAAGTTCACTAAAATTCATATCCCCTATCTCTCCTCCAATTTCTTGGTGATACTGTTCGTATGGGTTCTCCCATGGTAAAAGAGGCCTATTCTCTCAAATTAATTCTTGATACTTTCATGAAGGATTTGGGATCCCTAATTAACCAAAGAAAATCCCTAAATTTATTTTTCAATGCTGATATTTCCATTCAAAGAAATGTCTCTAGAATCATGGGATTTCAAATGAGTCATTTTCCCTGTAAATATCTGGAAAACACTCTATGAAATTTTACTTGGGAGTATGTTTTGTCAAAACTTGGGGCTAAGTTATCCAACTACACATTTTTTTTGTACCCTCCTTGGAAGAATTTTACTAATCAAATATATCTTGTAGTCCCTTCCTCTTTAACTTTTCTCAGTTCTAGCCACTCAAGAAAATATCACCAAATCCATTTATAACATATAAAGGAAATTCATTTGGGGAAAACCAAAAAAATAAAGGAAATGGGACCTACTAAATTTGGATCAAATGTGTTTATTGAAGAAGGTAGGAGGCCTAAGCATGAAATATCCCCTAATCATGGGGAAGGCATTAGTAACCAAGGCATGGTGGCAATGGGTGAAAGGACAAAATAACCCATGGGAAAAAATATAGAAGGAAAAATATGTAATAAACATCCATGAAAAGGAAATAATCAAGATGAAATGGGAATTCTATGATTTCTTAATACAGAATAATGCATGGAAGAATCAAGCTCTATTTCTAGACCACTACTTTTGGGAAATACAAGATGTCACCTCAACACTATTTTGAGAGGATGCATGGAAGCAAGAGAAAATTACTAGGAAGAAGTGTATTTTTATACAGGCCAAAAATTCCCCTTAAGATATGGGCTAGACCAAGGTGCATAACTATTGGGAAGAAATGTTAGCTCCCTAACCATACTCCAAGAAAGTTTGGATTCCTTGCAATAGATAGCCAATTATTTTGGACTCCGATGTAAGAAAAGTCTTGATGGAAAATTACAACCGAGAAAGATTCTCCACGTAACATGTTAAGATATCCTTAGATGGGTATATGAAGTTGATGGTAAATTTAAGGTCAAAGAGGAATAAATCATCTGTTCTAAGCATGATAATTTAGACAAATACTAGAGTATCTACTAAAAATTATGGAACCTAGAAATATGGCTTAAATTCTCAAATTTCCTATGGCTCGTAGCTAGAAGGAAAACCATGACCTAGGATAGGATCATTAGAAAAGGATATAAAGGCCCTTGTTTCTATTTCATATTCCAACTGGAAGGAGAAAGAATAGAACATCCCTTCAACAATTTTTCTAAAGGAAAAGATCTATGGGACAAAGGAGCAACACTCTTTCAACAATTAGAACTTATAAGAGATGATATCATCCAAACTCTATATAGTTAGAGATCAAACCCTTTTAGAAACCTGATCATGCATAGAGTTTGGAACATTTTACCTTGTTTCCTTATTTAGTTACATATCTAAGGACTGTAATAGGAGATAGTTCCAAAAAAAAAAATAATGCAGATAAGGAGGGGATGAAAGACCCCTTAGCTACATCAAAATTAGAAAATGAGGATGGGACACAAGGAGATAATGTAGAGTATGGACATAGTACTGTTTTTGGCTTTCTTAAGGGATTATTTTACATGTTGATTGTTATTGATGTAGCTATCCAAGGTCTTGATATTCCCGATTCGATAAGGTTATTCATTAAGAGAATCTAACAACTTCAAATATTTTTTGTGCATGGTTCTTTTCGAATGAATCTAAAGGTAAAACAATGATAAAATAGGTTTGATCCAGTTGATGTGGCATTGATTACATATGCCATTGATTATGAAGTTATTGCAAATCACATGGTGGAAATTAGTTTTAACCTGAGCTTGAAAAATAATATGGAATAAATCCCGAAAATACTCTTGTATTCTAGGATTGGGGTTGGTGATCGCTATAGTATGTGGATAACCATTTCCACACAAATCCATTTGAGAAAAATATTCCTCTTTTGTTGGGTTTCCTTAGTTTTTGGACTGTATCCTTTCTTGGGTATCCAACTAGGGATATATTTCCATTTACTTGGGCTCTTGAGAATTTTTCATCACACATTCAACAACTCAGCATGGAAAGTAATGAGAGGGAATTTGTTGGAGGTGTGGTATCCCAATACAGGTCCAAGGATACACCAATTTCCCTTTCTTTATGGAAGAAGTGAAACGAATATCAAAGAATAGATATTAATGGAAGGAAAAAAA
>ML829659.1:30607-43157 GCA_009831015.1 Picea engelmannii
TGTGATTACAACACTTAATAGAACACTTAAACAACAATATGCATTAGTTCTTGAATCTCATTCGCATCGCAGATCAAACCATTAATACAGATCAACGCAGTAGCAATAAAGATCAAGTACTTCCCATCACTTAGTACATAACATTAGATCATATCTAGCATTTATTTACCATCAATATAGCACCAACCATCCATACACCCATCCTACATATATAAATATCAATACACTAATAGATAAACAACATAAACAACATAAACAACATCACACAAAGCACATCAACATAGGATATACATGGTTCACCCCAGTGTGGGGCTACATCCACCAACTTCTTCTTCTTCTTTATTAGTCTTCAAGATCCTTACATTCTTCTTCTCCTGTGCACAGAGCCCAACTTCACATTGGACAGGTGATATCTGCACAGCGCACTAGATCCACCTTCCTCAAAATTAGGTCAAGGCACAGAGCCAACTCCTAGATAGCACAAAGCCTTACACAGTCGGTTTGCACAAATCACTTACAACTTCTTGTACTAAGCCAACATTAACACTTACAATATATGGTGCACATATCCCACCACTACTTCTTACATTTCTTAGCTACTTATACATTTATAAAAAGGCCTAATCATGGTTGAACCCATGGGCTGGCATCCCTTAACCCATTACATAAAACCTATAACCCTTTGTTGGCTCCATAATCCCACAAAACGAATGAGATCCCACGATCTTTTCTCTACCTGGGTGCTGCATATTCGACCATCCTATCGAAGTCCCAAAAGTGGTCAAACATGACCAATGTTCTCTCAAAACTTGGTCAAGGGCCAATAGTTGTGAATGGCCTCTAGAGCCCAAAACATCATCAAGCTACAACCATAGCATACAAGGTACAACAAATAAATACATATCATCAAACTCATTCCTTATGTTGGGCTTCTTATCCTTTGTCTACTCCTCTAGGATTTGATTTGATCCTCCAAAGACATCTCCAAATGCTCAATTAGAGAGGTGTGAGGGAAGTAGAGGTGGTGGGTGGTCAGTATATAACTTCATTTTAGAGTTTGGGAGGGATTTTTTTTTTTATCCACCCCTTGGAACCATCAAGAGTCTCATAGAGTGATTTGACCATCGGTCCGGGTGCTAAATCCTACGGAATAGCTCATACCAATAATGTTGACAGTGAGTGCACATGTTGAAGGCTCAAATTAAATTCAACATAGTTTTCCCTACTATAGGTTATGGGGTCAACCTCAACACACTAGACTAGTTTAAATAGTAATAAAGTGGATTCATTTGTGCACATTATCACATGACTTTCCCACCATATCTTGTGTATTTTTTGAATATCAACTTTCTAATTTTTCATAAGTAGTGGGAACGCTCCTAGAATGACTATTTTAGGAATCTGAAGAACCAAAAAGGACTTATAAGGATGATCAACAATTTACCAATGCCTACACCATCTAGAATGCTAAGCTTCAGTTCAAGCTCCTCCAATTTGTGACCTACAAACTTCTAACCCCCTGTTATCTATTGCAAATGTTGTAGATATGAAAAAATTGTCAATAGTCCTTTGTTTTTCATTCCTACTATACAATCTATGAATTCTATGAACCAAGTGGTCACTTGACCATGAATTGTCCCATTTTACTTTTCAAAGTTAAAAATGTTATGATGAGAGAAGTATATTTCAATGAGTTTGAGCATGCCAATATAATAACTTGAGTCTATTCTGAGTGATTTTAACAACAAAAGTCAAAGAAAAGGAAGGTACAACAAATATCAAAGGAAAGGAAGGTGTCTTGGATTTAGAGAGTATCCTTGAGATAGAGAAAGATGTCTTCAAAGAAGCACTTCAAGAATTAATGTCAGCCAAAACTTGAGTTGTTGTGGGGATTTTTTATTTCGGGATTAAAAATTCTAAAGGAAGTGATGTAGATGAAATACCCAATCCACACATGGTTAATTTTCATGGTAGATTCAACTTGTGCAAGATCTCCATTCTTCGTGAGAAGAGAATGCTAGTTCAACTACACAACCATGTATAGTTATACAATGTAAATCTATGACATCTATTGATTCTCGAATCTAGATGCATATATCTAGACCTCTCCTAGTATTCCGTTGTGTTCCAACAACTTACCATGTACAACTCTGAGTTATCATTTACTATTCTATTAGATGATGGGAAATCAATCACAGTTTCAAATGCTTAATCGACTCCAAACAATAGAAGTCAAAGGAGGAAGATACATCATAGTCACATTGCTCCTTCACCTCACAATAATCTTTAGTGTGGCCTAAGAAGTTTGTCTTTGTCTCCATGCAAGCCCCAATACAATGAAACACTTTGATGTTCTAGTAAAAAATCTCACATTGGTTCATTTGTTAGGCATTGCACTAGTACATGTGTTGGATGAGATATTGAGCTTCTATAATCAAAATTTTAGCCTAATTCTTCCACTAGGAACCTTGATAATTTCTTAATCCAAAGGCATATGCTTGTGACATCTCTTTCAACCCACAACCCCTAGTTAGAAGTTTGCATGTTTTTATTCTTTTGGGAACATCAAGTATATTTAGAAAGGAAAGTAACTATACTATTTCCAAAGAAAAATATTGTTAATGAAACTATATCATTCCACACATATTTATCTATAAGCTAGTGTTCAAATTCAGAAATTATCACTGCAATTGTTGTTACTTATTTTAATAGAGAAATTATATTTGTATTGTACTACATCTACGTGTTGGAAACAAAAACAAAAAATTAGAAAATAACATGCTAAGAAAAAGGGGTTTCATATTTTTTCACCATGGATACTTGCTCAAAAGAAAATCCTTTGGATGCATTAATTTGTTAAGATAATCACAAACAAGCATATAGAAATTTTAAAATCCAAATTGAACGCATGCATTCACTTTATGCTTCAAAATGAGGGAGAATGGTTTTACAACAATACATATATAGTCACAATGTTTCATGTCTCTTATGCCAATTCCCCTTTATTTACATTATTAACAAACCACATTCTATCGTATATGTCATGACTAATGATAAAGTCATTAACATCACTAAAACTCACCTTCACTTGAAGGGAAAGGTGAAGGTGGAGGCAGACTCCTTTAATTGTACGAAGGTGTCCATACAAGTCTTTTTTACTCGTATGTGGATTGAATATGGATGAATCACATATATACTCAGGTTGCATATAGCACAATAACATATGTACGTGGGTTATAGGAAGGTGAATTGTGTATACGTGGGTTGTAGTGGGAATGGTCGTGTATGTATGTAGGTTGCAATGGGAACAATTGTGTATGTACATAGGTTGCAATAAGGTGAATCATGTACAGAGTTTTCTAGGAATGAACATGTCCATATAGGCTAATAGGTGATGTTAGTAGGCCATAAAGGTGGTCTGCAATAGATTTATGGGCAGAGGAAATTTCCAGGGATATTGTTGAGGTTTGGTTTTTCTAATTTGTATGGTTATTGGAGGATAAGGTTGTCCTCAGTTTTGGGAGGGATGGTTTTTCCAAGAGATGACCATGTATAAGGAAAAACGATATTGATGAAGGTAACAACATAAAACTTCCATACATTAAAGGCACCATTGATAAAATCACAAGGATTCTGAAAAGAGGAAATATTAAGGCATCCTTTTCTCCTCCTAGCACCCTAAGGAAAATGATAAATCACACAAAAGATCCCATAAATAAAATATTGATAAAAGTCATATCTACTATCCCATGCTCCTATGGTAAATAATATATCGACGAAACAAGAAGATCATTTCAAGTAAGGTTGAAAGAACATTGTACTAACATTAGACAATAGAACAAATAGGTTTGCTTTAGCCGAAAACGTGCAAGACACTGGACATCACATATGTATCGACGATACTAATATAATCACTAAACTAGAACATTATGTAAAAACAAAGATATGGGAAGCCCTAGAATAGAAATAAATGAGAATAACATGAACACAGATGAGGGTTTAAAAATTAGTGAAGCTTGGAAGTCGGTCCTGCATCTCATTAAAAAGAATAATAATAATCCAAATAATTAATACAATGGGTCGACTACAAAGGTGACCTTCAACATAAAGAGGATTATTATTATCTATCTCTAAAGAAAATATATGTTTTCAATTTGTGAGCTTGTTCTCCTAATGATGATCCAGGCTTGGGGATTGAAACTTTGAGTTTCAAAAGCAAGAAAAATGCAGATTTCCTCTCATTTTTATAATTCTTAACTGCGTAGAATGAAAAACTTAATTGTTTCCCTCCATGGAAGGAAGGCATTGGATGAGGTCTGTTTGTTTGTAAGAACAAGGATTAAAATGGCTCAAAAGTTAGAAAAGTTATCTTTTATGAAGAAATGCAGATATGCAAAGATTATTCCATGTTTTTCTATCATTAAGCATCGCCTCCACAATGCTACGACAACGAGATCTTCAAAAACACGAGTTTGACATTGATCATATCCGAAATTAGGATTACAAGAAAAATTGTCAATACATTGTCTAAAAAACTATACAAGCTACACATGCAGCTGGCCAACGATTTAAGATACGATATATGGGTAGATATAGAGGTGAAATCAACAAAGAGAGTGATGAAAGTGTTGGAAGATACAAAGAAAGGGAGTTGGCTAGTTGTTCTACGAAATGGTTTTTTTCGCTGGAATCCAACGATATAAATTTACACGAATCACTATTTTTTGTTGTTCAAAATCCATTTCTGAATGAAGAAATGGATTCAACATGCTGAAAAACTCTAGAGGCACTAGGATTTTACATAAATAATCACTCAATTCTACAAATCCAACAATTTCTCATCAGATTTTGGGAAAATATCGTTGGAAAAAATCATCATTTAGTAGAATCTTTAGCCTACAACCAAAGAAAAAGGAAGACACAAAGTTCAATAAACTATTCCAAAAACAAAACCCACGCGCACTAAGAACAGAGAATAGTTACACGCCAAAAACCAATGCCATTAATCTTTCCAACATGGAAATGGACGAGGCCACAGGTAGGGTTTTAAGTTATGGTCTCAATTTTGTGGTTTCTCCACAAAAATTCCAGTAAAGAAGTTGATATGCGATACAGAAAAAATCGATCTACGGTCTCCCAGTGGATAAAGAAGAGGAACTAATATAAGAATGCGTTGTGGTTATAATAAAAGCTAAACCCTCATAAATAAATTTAACCTGGGATGAGGCAATTGCATTAAAGAAAGTAAGGAACAATAAAAAAATCATGGTTCTAAGAGGTGATAAAAGAAACACCACAGTAATAATGGACAAAGAGGAGTATGAACGCAAAATGTTATAGCATCTATCTACAAATAGCTACAAGAAACTAAGTGGTGACCCAACTAGGAAAATTGAAAAAGAGGTATCCTCAACAATAAATAATTTTTCACTTGAGGAAGGAACAAAATTAAAATTTCTATAAAAAACCTTCAGATTCCCCAGGATTTATGGATCATCAAAGGTACGTACCATTGGGGCCGATAATAAACATTATTGTCTCTCCCACTTATAATTTGGAAATATTCCTTGCAAATAAGCTTAAAGCGGTGGTTGGACACACTTCGTCTTTCATCATGGATTCTACAAATATGGTGGAACAAACGAAGGATGTAAGATTATAAGAATAAGACTTATTATTCAGTTTTGACGTTGTCTCATTATTCACAAAAATACCAGTAGATGATATAATCAAGGTCATTAGTGAAATCATAGATGAGGACACAACAAAATTGGTTAGAATATGCTTAAAATCGACATATTTTAGTTTTTGAGGGTGATTTTATGAAAAAATTGAAGGTGTGGCAATGAGATCCCCGTTATCCCCAATAGTAGCTAATTTATACATGGAAAATTTTGAAAAACAAGCAATTGATTCCTATCCTCTGAAACCAAAACCATGGAAAATATACATTGATGATACACACGCCATTTGGCTGCATGGAAGAGAGAGCCTGACTAGATTTTTTGAGAATATAAACAACCAAATAGAAAACATACAATTTACTATGGAATTAGAAGAAAACAATAGGATACCCTTTTTAGACATCCTCGTATCAAAGAAGAACAATGGCTCGTTAGCACACCAGGTATATTCAACAAGAACTCATACAGGTCACTATCTGCATGCCAATTCTCATGACCACCCGATGCAAAAACATGGAGTCATTAACGTACTAGTCACCCGGGCGGTCAAAATATCTGATGATGAGCACATTGAACGTGAACTAAAGCACTTGGAGAATGTGTTCAAAATGAATGGATACCAGGAAAAACAATTTAATATGATTGTCCTAAAAGACAAGAGAGGACTGCGTATCAGGAACAGTAGTATTGATAAAGGTAAAAACATAAACCTTCCATAAATTAAAGGCACCATTGAGAAAATCCAAGGATTGTGAAAAGATGCAATATTAAGGTATCCTTTTCTCCTCCTAGTACCCTAAGGAAAATGCTAGATCACACAAAAGATCCCATAAATCCAAGATTGCAAAAAGGCGTATATACTATCCCATGCTCCTGTGGTAAGAAATATATCGACTAAACAAGAATATTATTTCAAGTAAGGTTAAAAGAACATTGTGTTGACATTAGACACAATAGAACAAATAGGTTTTCTTTCACCGAACACTCGCAAGACAATGGACATCACATATGTATTGAGGATACTAAGATCATCATTAAACTAGAAAATTATGGAAAAATAAAGATATGAGAAGCCCTAGAAATCAAACTAAATGGGAATAACATGAACAATGTCGAGGGTTTAAAATTAGTTAAGCTTGGAAGTCGGTCCCGCATCTCATTAATACTACTACTAATAATCCAAATAAATAATACAATGGGTCGGCTGCAAAGGTGACCTTCAACATAAAGAGGATTATTATTCTCCTCTAAAGAAAAGATACATTTTCAATTTGTGAGCTTTCTCTCCTGATGATGATCCCAGCTTGGGGATTGAAACAATGAGTTTCAAAAGAAAGAAAAATGTAGGTTTCCTGTCATTTTTATAATTTCTGAAATTAACAAGGTTACATAACCGAAATTTGTGTCTCATATATGTGTTGATGATTCATATTTGATCTTGTTGTTTCTGCTGCATATATTTTCAGTCAATAATTTTCAGTGTAAAATTATTCAGTGATAACAACTAGGGTTTTACTGTTAGTTCACTACGAAGCAATTTTCAGATTAAAAAATTAGTCACATAGAGTTGCCTGTGAAAATTGAAAGTGCTATTATTGAAACTTTTAATACGGAGAAGCTTGTTTGGCCAAGCTATTTTCTGGAGAAATCTGATTCTCATGTTGGAATTATTGTGGACTATTCCCTTGCATTTTTCTCAACACTCGATTTGTGTAAGAATGTACTTTGTATTGTAGACTATTCTCATGTATGTTTGTTGCATTCTTATTTCATTTCTTCAGGGAATATTTGTTTAAATTTGCGGGCATAGGACCGTAAATAATTATTTAAATGCTAGACTATTATGTGTTTGCAATTATTTATTCATATTCTTGTTTATGTTCCATGTGAACTATTTCCTATCCCATTGACAAAAGAATGGATGGTTCTATGTTTGATTTCCGGTTACCTTAGTTTCATCTGGACTCATGCATCATCTATTAGTTTCAATTCATTCTTTAGCTTAGAAATCTTCATCGATGGACCAGGCTTCAATTGGTAAACCCAAAACCATAAATGGTTGCAAGACTAGAATCTGGATGGGTTCCCTATTCCAAATGGTGGGAGGTATAATTGGGACTTCTTATTAGTGGTAGCCTCTGTTGTTGACAGAGGGCATTTTTATTGTGTCAACACATACCCATGGATCATCTTATCTCTATCAAAAGACAATAAGTTTGCACATGTAGGCCTCACACTAACTATGATGATTCAATTGGGTTTTATTACCAAAACTTTCATTCAGTTGAAGAATGTCAAGGATTCATGGGAATGACCAACCTAGGAATAACCATCAATGATTCATTCCATAAATATTAGTTTAGATCAAATATATCGTAAATATTTTTTATTATGGTGTTGGAATCTTGCACTTGGTTCCCAACAAGGCTCATTTTGTTGACAATTTGAAGAACCTAACCAAGTCACCATGAAATAAGTTCTTTCTACATTTCATTCTCCAAAAAAGTTTTACTTCTATCCCAACCAGTAATGATTGCATTCCATTTCTACAATATCACTGCCCATGACAACATTAAATTCAAATCCAATTCTTATTTCATAACCACGGATATGTTTACCTTGTTTCAAATCCAAAAAACTTACACATGCAGGAAGAACACTAACTGCAATGCTTGATTTGGATTTTATGCATAAGACTTGCATTTCATTGAATAATTTCAAGGCTTCATGCAAATGGCTAATCTGTGAATAAACCAACAATGGTTGCATTACATGATCCAACATCATATTCAGGTAAGCTTTTGGACAATTTATGGGCAATGCCAAAATCCCCACCTTTGGCATACATGTCTACAAATGTATTTCCTATGACAACATGATATACAAATTCACTTCTTATCGCATAATCATGGATCCTCTTATCTCRTTCCAAAACAAATAAACATACACATGGAAGAAAAACTCTAACTATGATGATTGAGTTGGGTTTTATTCCCAAKACTTTCATTTAATTGAAGAACCTCAACCCTTCACGAGGATGGCCAATATAGGAATAACCATCAATGATTGCATTACAMAAATATAAATTTAGATCAAATATAGTGTAAAGAATTTTTATTATGGTGTTAGAATCTTGTGCTTAGCTCCAAATAGGGCTCATGTTGTTGACAATTTGAGGAACCTAACAAAGTCACCATGGGATGATTCTTGCTTCATTTCATTCCTAAGAAGGGTTTACTTCTATCCTAACCAATAATGATTGCATTCCATTTATACAAGATCACTACCCACTATAACACTATATTCAAATCCAATTCTTCTTCCATAACCATGGATATGCTTATCTTGTTCTAGAGCCAAAAAATCTACACATGTAGGAAGAACACTAACTACAGTAATTGAATTGGATTTTATGTATAGGCCCTTGCATTTTGTTGAATAATGTCAAGTATTTGTGTGAATGGCCAATTTAGGAATAAACCAACAATGATTGCATTATATGATCCAACATCACATTTTGGCAATATTTTAAACAATTTATGGGAAATGCTAAAATCCCCACCTTTGGCATACATGTATACAAATGCATTTCCTGTGGAAAAATAATATTCAAATGCACTTTCTTGTTGCATAAACATGGATCCTCTTACCTCACTCCAAATAAAAATCAAGTAGAACACTAACCACAATGATTGAGTTGGGTTTTATTCCTAGGACTTGCATTTAGTTGAAGAATGTCAAGGCTTCATGAGGATGGCCAAACTAGGAATAGCCATCAATGATCACATTCCATAATTAATTTAGAATGAATATAATGTAAAGAAATTTGATTATGGTGTTGGAATCTTACATTTGGTTTCTAACAAGGCTCATGCCATTAACAATTTGAGGAACCTTACCAAGTCACCATGGACTAAGTGCTTGCTACATTTCATTCCCATCAAGGGTTTACTTTGATTATGGATTAATTCAATCCCAATCAACAATGATTTCATTCCATTTCTACAATACCAATGACCACAACAAAAATATATTCAAATTCAATTGTTATTGTGTAACCATAGACATACTTACCATGTTCCAGATCTAAAAAATTTGCACATGCAAGTAGAACACTCACCATTGTGATTGAGTTAGGTTTTATTCTCGTGACTTGTATTTTGTTGAATAATGTCAATGCTTAATGGGGATATCCAATATGAGAATAACCAATAATGATTTCATTCCTTGACCCAACATCTTGTTTAGGAATTCTTTTCAACAACTTGTGGGCAATGGAAAAATCCCCACATTTGGCATACTGTCTACAAATGCATTGCCCATGACAACATCATATTGGAGTGCACTTCTTATTGCATAACTATGTATATGATTACCTTGTTCCAAGGAAAATAAATCATCACATTCAAGAAAAACACTAACCATGATGATTGAATTGGGTTTTATACCTATGACTTGCATTTAAATGACTTGATGAATGTTAATTTATATTGGATATAGTGTAAATAGTTTTGATTATGGCCTTGGAATCTTGCATGTGTTTCCTAGCAAGGCTCATGTCATTGACAAATTGAGGATCCTCACCAAGTCAGCATGGACCAAGAGCTTGCTACATTTCATACCCAACAAGGGTGTACTTCCATTAGGTTTTACTTCTATCCCAACTAGAAATGATTGGATTCCATTTCAACAAGAACAATGCCAAAAATAATATTATACTCCAACTCAATTCTTATTTCATAACCATGGATATGCTTTCCTTGTTCCAAAACCAATAAATCTACACTTGCATAAAATACACTAAACACAATGATTGAGTTGGGTTTTATGCCCAGAACTTGCATTTCATTGAAAAATTTCAAGGCTTCACGGGGATGGCCCATTTGGGAATAAACCAACAAGGATTTCATTCCATGACCCAACATCTCACTTAGGAATTCTTCAGAACAATTTGTGGGCAATGTCAAAATCCCTGTTTGGTATGCATGTCTATAAATTCATTACCCACAACAACGTCATATTCAAATTCCCTTCTTATTTCATAACCATGGATACACTTACCTTGTTCCAAAGCCAATAAATATGCATATGTAGGTAGAAGACTAACCACAATGATTGATTTGGGATTTTATATGCTCAAGACTTGCATTTAGTTTAAGAGTGTCAAGGCTATATAAATATAGAGTCAAATTTCTAAATAACAAGAAATGATTGCATCCCAATAATGTTAATTTAGATTGGATATAGTGTAAATAATTTTGACTACGGTGTTGGAATCTTTCATTTAGTTCCTGGTAAGGCTTGTGATGTTGACAATTTGAGGAGCCTAACCAAGTCGACATGGACTAAGTGCTTTCTACATTTAATTCCTAGCAAGGGTTTGTAACTTCCATTACGGTGTACTTCTATCCTGACCAAATTTGATTTCATTCCATTTCAACAAGACCAATGCCCAATACAACATTACATTCCAATCCAATTCGTATCGCATAACCATGGATATGCTTACCTTGTTCCAAACTCAATAAATCTACACGTCTATAGGCATACCACTAACCATGGAGTTTGATTTGGGTTTTATACCTAGGTCTTGGATTTTGTTGAAGAAGATCAAGGCTTCATGGGGATGGCCAATATTGTAACAAACCAACAATGATTGCATTCCATGAAGCAACAACACATTTAGGCATTATTTTGAACAATTTGCGGGCAATTCCAGAATTCCCACATTTGGCATACATGTCTATGAATTCATTGCTCATGGCAATGCCATGTTCAAATTCACTTATTATTTCATAACCATTGATCCACCTAGTTTCTTCCAAAGCCAATAAATCCACACATGTAAGTGGAACACTAACCATGATGATTAAGTTGGGTTTTTATATGCTCGAGACTTGCATTTAGTTAAAGAATATCAAGGATTTATGGGGGAGGAAAACATGTAAATAGTCAACAATGATTTTATTCCATGATTATCGGTCTAGATTGGATATAGTGTAAATAATTTTTATTATGGTGTTGGAATCTCACATTTGGTTCCTAGCAAGGATAATGTTATTGAAAATTTGAGGAACCTAACTAAGTCACTACAGACTAAATTTTTGATACATTTCATTCCCAACAAGGGTTTAATTCTATCCCAACAAAAAATGATTTCATTCCATTTCTACAAGACCAATTCCCACAACAACATTAGACTCAAGTCCAATTCTTATTGCATAACCATGGATCCACTTATCTTGTTCCAAAGCTAATAAATATGTACATGTAGGAAAAACACTAACCACATTTATCGAGTTGGTTTGTATGCCTAGGAATTTCATTTAGTTGAATAATGTTAAGGTTTTGTATGGATGACTAATCTGGGAATAAGCCAGTAATGATCTCATTCCATGACCCAACATTCCATTTAGGATTTCCTTTGAACAATTTATGGGAAATGATAAAATCCCCACATTAGGAATACATTTCTACAATTTCATTAACTATGACAACATTATATTTCTTATTGCAACCCATGGATCTGCTTACCTTGTTCCAGAGCCAACAAATTTGCGCATGCAGGAAAAACACTAACCAAGATGATTGTGTTGGGTTTTATTCCCGTTGAAGAATGTCAATGTTTCATGGGAATGGCCACTTTTAGATAGGATATAGTATAAAAAAATTGATTATGGTGTTGGATTCTTGCATTTGGTTCCTAGCAAGGGTCATGTCATTGACAGTTTGAGGAACCTTACCAACTAAGCATGTACTAAGTTCTTGCTACATTTAATTCCCAACAAGGGTTTACTTTTGTTAAATTTTACTTATGTCCCAACCAACAATGATTGCATTCCATTTCTACAAGACCAATACCCATA
>ML829659.1:57790-81289 GCA_009831015.1 Picea engelmannii
AGGATGCACACCGGATGCACTTGGAAAGTGCCTTCTTGCTCCACCTGAATAACATTCCAATCAATAACATGATTATCATCGGGTATATATTTCTTTAGCAATGATACATGGAAGACATTATGAACAGACATAGATGCAGGCAATGAAATCATATAAGCAACTGGACCAATCCTCTCTAGGATTTCAAATGGTCCACAAAATCTGGCTGCCAACTTGGCGCAGCTTCCCAGCTTCAGGGAACTCCTGTTGGATTTTAATTTCAGGAAAACATGATCACCCACTTTGAATTCTCTGTGGATTCTATTTTTATAAGCATAACGTTTATGTCTGTCTTGGGTAGTTTTCAAATTCTACTTAATTTTTAACATCTGTTCCTCCATCTCCTTGAGTAACTCTGGCCCAACTACTGTTCTATCAGCTGGATTATCCCAACTTACTGGAGTATTGCACCTACCGTAAAGTTCTTCAAATGGGCTCATTTTCAATGATGCCTAATACCCATTGTTATAAGAGAATTCTACTAAATGTAGGTAGTCTTCCCATTTTGATGGTTTATCCATCACATACATTCTCAACATATCTTTTATCACTCTATTCACCCTCTCTATCTGTCCATCAGTCTCAGGATGGTAAGTTGTACTAAAGTTTAGATTCGTTCTGAATCCTTTGAAAAATCCTTTCTAGAAATTCGAGGTCAATTTCAGGTCTCTGTCAGACACAATCGTTTTAGGAATTTCGTGCAATCGTGCCACTTCCTTCATGAAAATATCGGCAACATCTATTGCTTTGTGAGTAGTTTTTAGTGGAATAAAATGGGTAGCTTTTGTAAGCTTTTCCACCACTACCATAATCAAATCATGTAGCTTTCCTGTTCTAGGCAATCCCATAATAAATCCATTGTCACCACTTCCCACTTCCATTCAGGAATGGGAAAAGGTTGCAACAATCCTATTGGGTGCCTATGCTCTGTTTTAACTTTCTGGCATTCCACACACCTAGCGATGTATTCTGCAATTTCTCTCTTCATACCTGGCCAAAAGTATTGGCTCTTGACCACTACTATGGTTTTCTGATATCCAGGGTGCCTTGCATAAGGAGCATTATGCATCTCATGCAAAATTATACGTTTCAAGTCCTGGACATTTGGTACAAAAATTATGTTCTTGTGCAACAGTATTCCATCTACTCCCAACTTATAAATATACATCTTCTAAAGTATCTTATCCTTTTGTAGCATTTATACCAATTCCCTATACTACATTTATGTATTTGCAGCCTCCATAATTTTTCTTTTAACATTAGTTTGATACATGTTGATGGTTGTAGCATGAAGCTCATGCACCTTCATGTTGAGTGCATCCACCACTTTATTTTATTTCTCTTTGATATGATTTATATCATATTCATATTCTCTTAGAAATTCTAACCATGTGCTTTGTCTAGCATTTAGATTTGCCTAATCAAATAAATATTTCAAACCATTGTGGTCTGTTCTTAACTCAAACCTTTTTCCAATGAGGTAGTGTCTCCATTTCCTCAGGGCATGTATTATGGATTCCAACTCCAAATCATGAGTGGCATAGTTTCTTTCTTTATCTTTCAACT
Source organism: Picea engelmannii (assembly GCA_009831015.1). NCBI lineage: Eukaryota > Viridiplantae > Streptophyta > Pinopsida > Pinales > Pinaceae > Picea > Picea engelmannii. The sequence continues at coordinate 59,396 of ML829659.1, forward strand.
TCCTTGATTCATAACAAATCACGAATCCATTTTGACTGAGGACTCCACCCAGTCCTTCATTACATGCATCTGTGCATACAATGAAATCTTCATTTGGGTTTGCAATCCTTAGTATTGGAGAACTTGTCAATAATTGTTTCAAATGTTGGAAACTCCTTTCACAGATCGACGTCCACTGAAAATTCATACCCTTTCTCTGCAAGGAAGTGATTGGGTGTGCTATCTTCAAGAATCCTCCAATGAATCTCCTATAGTAACTTGCAAGGCCCATGAAAGATCTGACCTCTGTCACATTCTTTGGTTCTAACCATTCTCTAATGGCTTCTACCTTCTCAGGGTCCACTACTATCCCATCTTTTGAGATGATATACCCCAAATAATAAATTTGTTTCTGTTAAAATGAGCACTTGCTCAATTTGGCATACAATTGATGTTCCCTTGATACTTTCAACACCGTCCTCAAATGATGTTCATGCTCTTCCTCTGACTTGGAATATATAATAATGTCATCCAAAAAGACAATGGCAAACTTGTCCAAATACTCTCGGAAAACACCATTCATTAAGCACATGAAAACAGTTGGTGCATTTGACAATCCAAATGGTACCACTGTGAACTCATATTGACCATACCTTGTCCTAAAGGCGGTCTTACTAATATCTTCTTATTTAATTCTTACCTGATGGCATCTTGATCTGAGATCTATCTTTGAAAATATCCTTGCATCTTTCAATTGATCAAAGAGGTCATCAATCCTTGGTAGAGGATATTTGTTCTTAACAGTCACTTTATTCAATTGTCTGGAGTCAATACACAATCTTAATGTTTCGTCTTTATTTTTCACAAACAAGACCGGGGAACCCCAAGGTGATACACTTGGGTGTATATACCCCTTCTTCAAAAGTTCTTCAAGCTGCATTTGCAACTCCTTCAATTCTAGTGTACTCGTTATGTAAGGAGTCTTTGACATTGGCATTGCTCCAGGCATCAAATCTATAGAGAAATCAATGTCTCTCTTTGGGGGTAGTCCTGGTACTTCCTTGAATACATATTCAAACTCTTTTAGGACTGCATAATTCTCCAAATTTGGCACCTTGTCTTTAGGTGTCTCCTTCATATGAGCTGCAAATATTTGACATCCTCTTCTATAACATTTCTTCAGCTACAATGCTGAAATTTCTCTAACGGTTACTTGGGAATTCCCTGCACTTTCCTTTGGTTCCCTTCTTCATCCAAGAAAGTGAATGCTTTTTTATGAAAATCCAATAGAGCATAATGTGGGTCCAACCAATCCATCCCAATTAAATAGTCATAGGAACCTAAGGGTAAGATGTTCAAATATGCCCTGGTATTTAGTCCATTTATGTTTATGAGGTAGGACTTAACCATCTCATTAAATTTTCTTCTGGCTCCTGTAGCCAATTGCACCAACCAAGATTCCCCATGCTTGCTTCTTGGAAATTGCAAACTTTCCACCATCTTAGGGTCTACATAACTATGGCTAGCTCCTGAATCAATTAAAATAGCAAGGGTTTGGTTGTTGATCATACCTTCCACTTCAATCATGTGGGACTGATACTCTGCTTGCTTGTTGTCTAGGGCTTCATAAATCCTTGGCAAATTTCTGCCCATGTCCTCTACTGTCTCAACTCATTGTAAATTGTGAAAAACCCTACCTTTTTCTCCTCTATGAGGACAATCTTTGAACCTATGGTCTCCTTTACAACCCCAACATTGCATAGGTGGTTGTCTTGGCCCTTGACTCCCTGTGTCAATCACTCTGGTTTCCTTATGTGTTTTTTTCCATTGTATATTATTTCTGAAGAATGGTGGCTTAGCTCCCTTCTTCCTTTGATCCATCTTGAATTTCTTATCGTCTTCCCAAGATTTTTGGAAAGATGTTCTTTCTTTCAGCTGGTCATATAAGCATTTATCTCTCCATATGGTCTCTTCTAATGTCTTGGGATCATCATACTGTATTTTGTCACTGATGAATGATGGCAAACCACTTAAGTACCGTTGAATCTTGACTATCTCATCCTTAATGAATGAGACATACTTCAACAGTTCCAGAAACCTTCTCTCATATTCATCTATGGTCATACTTCCAATCTTGAATTCAAAGAACTCTTTCATTTTCTTGTCATGGTATCTCTTGGTCAAGTACTTCTTCTCAAAATACTTCTTGAATTCTCTCCAAGTAACACTTTTCTCTACAATGCGTTGTACCTGCACAAGTTAATCCCACCACATGGAGGCCTTTCCTTTGAGTTGATAGATAGCGATTCTACCTTCAGCATGAGAAGAATAATTATGCAATTGAAAATACTTCCTCATGCCTAGCAACCATGTTTCGTCATCTTCATCTTTATTGTACTCACCATCAAATGTAGGAGGTTTGATTTTATTCATTTCTCCTCGCATCTCATCCACCCCAGATATCTTATACCTTTTGACAGGGGATAGACTTGAGTTGTTTCCTTCTCTCTTATGGGAATGCCTATGGGGATAATGGTGATGTCTACTATCACTTTTTACTTCTCCCTTCTCCTCTGAAGATTTGTGACTCTTAGATCTACTTAAGTCACTCTCCTTAACCAATTTCTTCTCTATTCTGTTCAAACCTTCCAATAGCTTCATGTTGAAGTCATCTTTCTACTCTTTGGCTTTCATAAGCCTTTCATTATCAGCTTTATGGATTTGGACATCCTTCTACAAATTCTTAATGGTCTCGGCCATATTCATATCTTCATTCCTTTCTTCTCCATGTCTATTGGAGTTCGTTCCTTCCATGTCCAAATGGACATCCATCCCTCTGCTCTTCTCTGGATGAATGTAATTCCCCTGTTCCTCTTCCATTCCTACAGACTCTACACTGGTTTGACCTGACCGAGTTATTGTTAATTCTACAAAACACGCAGCCATCGAAACTAATCAGACTAACAAATCAACATTTCATGAGAATATGCACCATTTTGATTCAACATACACATCAACATTATCACTCCCAGTTTCCTATTGTTATCACCAAAACAATTCTAGATAAGACCCAAGTCTCGAGAATGCTGACGCGTAGTGCCTTCCGAGATACATTTGCGCAAGAAGGTGGTTTTGTCGAAACCACTTTTGCCAAGACACGGTATTACATGTCTCAACATGTCAAATCCACCACTCATGGAGCGAGCGATGGCTAGTCATATCACCCTACTTCATTCGTTTGGTACTTCGCAGGCATGTGACGTCAGTTGAACACCGCCATGTAACGAACTCAAAAGCTAATTATTCGAAATGGATTGGCCAAGCATGGAAACCCAACGCTCTTTGTATGTAATCTATCTATGCTTTATAAATGGAGTTCTATAATTACCACTCCCCAAGTATGAAGATATTTGCATATCCATAACCATAGTAATATTCAAGCTGCTCAACTTCTTGCTCTCTGTAAAGACACATTTTGGTATCCCCAAACTGAGATACATGAACAAAGCTAAGTCGAGTGAGACTGGTTATTCGAGCAACATGCTAGGATTTCCTACGACTAAGGAGGAAAGGGTCCTTGCACACCTTCTAGCAACTAAGTTCCACACAGAGCCGGTTATAAACTCACGATTGGAAGTCAAGTTGAATCCCACTATAAAGGATTTAGTCATCAACAGGCCAGCTGCTAAGAAAAAAAGAAGTGGCATAAGAAGGAGGAATCTATGGTCGAAGTGGCCAAAAGTGTTGGAGAAAATCAATCGGCCTGGTTAGACTCTTCTTTAAAGGCAAAGATCACTAAGCTGAAGTAAGTCTTCAACTAATATAAGCATGTCTCGATGAATTTTGAACAATCGGTAGCAGAGGTAAAGAGTACAAGAGATGATAGGCATGTTCTTCAACGACCCTTTTTACAACAGGCTAACTGTTGTCATCACCCTTTTGAATTTTTTTGATTAATATGATTATATAAATACAGAAAGAGATTTTAGACTGTTTTATTACAATTTCTATCTCATGATGATATGACTCTTGTTTTATTTTATAATAAGTTTTTGTTGTAATCTTGTATTTTATTTTCATTTGTCTAAATTGGAAGAAATTAAAATTCAGAATTCTTTTTAATTAATGCTTCAATGCGGTTATGTGTTTATTTTTCTTTTATTATTATGCAATTTAAACTCAAACTCCTCGCCTTCCAAGTGACTTTTCATGCATTAACTTGACCTGTTCATTTATATTATCGTGCATAGCAATTTTACAAGGTAAACGCTTCTCCGCGCACCTAAATATATTGTGCATTTCTTCTTTGTCGTCTAGACTACTTACGTGCACTACTCTGGCATTGTGCACTAGTATCCATTGCGCATAGTTTCAATACTACACACTGATATTTCACATGCATTTTNGTAAACGCTTCTCCGCGCACCTAAATATATTGTGCATTTCTTCTTTGTCGTCTAGACTACTTACGTGCACTACTCTGGCATTGTGCACTAGTATCCATTGCGCATAGTTTCAATACTACACACTGATATTTCACATGCATTTTTGTCCTATGCATGCACCATGTCAAGTTTAACATATTCCTTCACGCTCAAATATCTGTGCACACTACTGAATACACCATCACGAAATAACTTATACTCATACTTATGTGCATACCAACAAAACTCCTCTGTGTTAAGAAATACTTGCGCACCCCATGTGAACCTTACTATGTGTGTGCTTACCGCACAAGGTTAATTTCAATGTGTGCATCTACACATAATAATATTCCGTGTAGCGCCACAATTTATCGTGCACACTGGCATGCCACAGTTTCCTACACGGTGCCAAATTTACCATGCGCACCAGTACGCCAACCTTTTCCAAGGACACTCTATGACTCTAATTCTGGTCACTTTGAAGTTAATTTTCTGTGAATATTCGCTTCAATTTCACCCTTCTGGCCCATCCAAGATTAGTGTTGAACTGAGGCTCTGATACCATACTGTAACAATCCCCCCTGACCAACCTGAGGCCGGGGTACGCCACTCCAGATAAACCACTCATGCTCTGACACCAGTCGGTAACATTCCCAGCCATCAAGTTGGGCCATGCTACTCTAGGGAACATTTTTGTTCCCATACTGCAGAACATACATCAACATACCCAGTAGTCAACTAAGCAATGCCACCTAAATTTACTCTTTAGACTGCATGCAACTAAAACATATACATACAACATGCTCTTGGAAGCTTTACATCTAGACATAAACAAACAATTACTTTCTGTAACATACAACTTTTATATTAAAATAACAGTAATTTCCGACATGCATCATTTACAGGAAATCACCCATAAGCACACAAGCAATCATAGTCACATATATGATAAAATCGTAACATAGGCATGTAAATAACAAAAAAACATATCCATATATCATACAATTGGTACTTATCTTAGAGAGACTGTCACCAACTGCTTACAGATCGTCCATGAACCTCCCATCCATAGACTACACTGTTCATCACTCTCAACAGTGAATCACCCCCAAGCTAGGACTGAACTCCACCCAAGGTAAAAGGATTCCTATCTAGGCTAAGGTTCATGGACAACAGGAAAGACTCTGTCTTAGGTGCTCACTCAACTTAACAGCCTACAGCCTCTCATTCCCCACATGCTTGTCCCACCCAAGGAAGTGTGCCCCTTCTCTACTCAACAGTCCCTCGGCTGCCCCACTTCCCTTCTAGGGATTCAACAACAGGTCGGACCATAAGTCTTAGAGCATTGTCGCTGCAGTTTAGCACCTATGGAAATCAATCCCTAACAATTCTCTGGCTCAAAGAACTGCTCATGAGCTTGACAACCCACTTCTTCAATCCCATTCCAAGATAACCAAGTACACCAACCAAAAAGGATGGGGAAAACAGGCTTTGGAAAGGTGAAAATGGTTGTCTCAAGGATAACGGAAAGTATGAGTGAAATGGTCATGGAGTCATTGACTGGATAACTGAGTGTGTTTTTTGAATCACGATGAACTCTTTGTCAAAAATGATGGTCTGCCTAATGGTCCCCCTCTTTCCTGTTCGTAAGGTATCTCTGATAAAAAAATACCCCTCTGAGCTAATTTTCGCCACGATATGAATGCATGTCCCCAACATGACACTTGTCATATTGAAAGTTACTTTTGTCCACTTGTCCCCAAATTTATAACTTAGGATAAACCAATTATCCATACTTTATGTTTTAGGAAATATTAATATAATATTCTCTTGACTTTTGGCTCGCCCTTTCCCTAACTGGTGAAGTTCAGCCCCCCCTCTCTTTTATCATGGTCAGTCTACGTGCAATGATGTATTTTATATTAATCATGAGTCATGTACAAAGTAGGCGCTCTAGCCTTTAACATCTAGGCATGCTGGCCTAATTCCAAGACATAAGAATTCTGGCTTATAATACTGGCTCACCAGCCTATAATGCATATTATATACACAAAGGTTCGATGACCTTAATATTGGGCGCACTTAGTTACTACGCGTTGTATCATCTATATTTAAGGTTGCGTGCACCTTGGTTACTGCGTGCGGTATTCAGAAATGTGCACATTACATCCCTTTACTACGCAGTATATGCGCACACCATGCCATGAAAGGTGTATTACAAAAATGATGTCTAAAAAGCTCACTAGCTTAAATATACTTGGATTATATTTACATTTGGGTTCGGTCGAGGGATATTACAAAAAATTTGCAGCAAGAAATGAAGATAAAGAATGAGAAGATGGCCCAATTCCAAAACGAAAATCAAGATTTGCAGGAAAGAGTAGACAAGTTAAAGATGAGTTTGAAGGGTAAATCTTTTTTGCAGGGAGATAAAAATGTAATATGAGACTCTATTGCTGCTGAAGCTACTAATTTCAGGGTATACCTAAATTTCATAAATGATAAAGATAGCATGGCTATCATTGCCAAAAGAAGGTGTACTGTTGTGAATGAGACACTGGGGAAACAACCCTTAGAGTGGGCCCAAAACTCTATAAATTTGTTTAATTTTGTTCCCACTGCTGAACTTCAGACCATTGGGGTCAAAGATAGGACTACACTGATCATTTGGGCTAGGAGGATCATTGCTAAGCACAACTTTCTCAAGTCAGTTCAAACCAAAGTCGTACAGTTGGAGCAGAGTATACAAGAATTTAAGGATCTGTTTGAACAATTGTTTATCAAAGGCCTCCCACCATTTTTGGATGGCAAAGGGAAATTATACAATCAAGAGGAATACAATTCTCTCCTCTCCCATTGCAGAATGGATCATTCCAAGTTTGAAGGCCTGGGGGAAAACCTGAAAGGACCAAATCTAGTGGAATATTTAACTACAAATTTTGAGATCTTAAATAAGTTCAAGACTATAAAGATAAGGATTCCAACTATGATTTATGCTACTTGCATTGACCTGAAGATCCTGATAAAGGAAATGATGGATTACAAGATTCCTTTTGACTTACAGTGGAAAGAGATCGTGTGGCTAGGCAAGACAAAATGTAGTTTTCCAGGGAACCATAAAATAACCTCCAAGTGTCACTAGATTGGTGAGTTTGATAGAATATCAAAGCAAGACAGATGGTGAAGACAAAGGCGGGCATTTAGTTAAATCAACCGTTAGTTTATGAAATGTTTTTTTTTAATCATTGTAAATCAGTTCACATATCGAGACTGTCAGTTGAAATTATTGTAGTTAGTTTTAGAAGATGAAACGTTTCATTTTAGCCATTGTAATCGAATTGTATAAGTACTAGAAGTTCTGAATGAATCAATGTTGGCAGAAGTGCAAGGGAACCTTTTATTTGTTTCTGAACTCAATTGTAATTTTCTGGAGCTGAATTGAATACATATGCAGAAGCTTTTGAAGTCTCTATCAAAAGAATCTAATGGTGGTGATATGAGTTTTGTCTCCTTTCATTGTATGTATTTCTTGTGTTCTTTAAATCCATTTTCATTTTCTTCTGTTTAAATTGGAGATTTAAAGGCCCAAAATTCATCTTGTGATGCTCTTGGCTTAAGCAATTTAAACTGTGTAATTTTCTTCCTAGCTAATTCAGAATTCATTTCAGTAATACTCTGATGCATTTGTTTGTTTTCTCCTTCCTCTTACACCCTGCTTCAATAAAATTTATGACTCAGATTCATTGCCTCATTTATCCTTTATCCTCTGGAGAGTTATACCGACCAATCATTGTTTTCATTCACTTTCATAATTTTGACTCCATAGCCCTAAGTGTCCCTCCCCTTCCTTGCCAACAACTTTATAAAACCCCCCCAAAAAACTAAATCTAGCCACTGATTGCCAAGGAAATATCAAGTGACATGAGAGATCCCTCTCTGAGTTGAGCAGGCTAGTGCCCAACTCTAAAGTAGGTTCAAATAGTTACCTCTTTCATTTTTCTATCAGCCGGACAAAATTTACAGAGTGCTAACAATGTCGATACAAAGGCGAGTTTTTTCTTAACTTGTCAACAGAGAGGAGAGTTTGTGCTTAAATTTCCGACATGAAGGAGATTTTGTGCTCATCATGCCAATATAGAGGAGATTTCATTCTTAAATTTCCGACATGAAGGAGAGTTCATTCTCATCGCGTTGATACAAATGAGAGTTTGTGCTTAACTTGTCGAAATAGAGGAGAGTTTGTTCTTAACTTTCCGATTCTGAGAGTTCATTCTTAACTAGACACTATGAAGGAGAGCTCATTCTCATCACGTCGATACAGAGGAGAGTTCATGGTTAAATTTCCAGTGTAGAGGAGAGTTCATGCTTAAATTTCCAACATAGGAGTAGGACCCTACAAAACTGCCTTTCGTATTTTGGTCGTAAATTTTAAATCTAATACTTGTTACGTGTGTTACTTATACTATTGGAAAGTTATTTATGAGATATACAACTTCACAGTTATATGATTTCAAACATTCCTCACCAATTCTTCACATTTTTAGGATCAAGATATGGAACATCGGAAAAATCCTCAAAGAGCACATTAATTCAACCAAGAGAAGAGGAACCGGGAACTGAAGTCAGTGAAGCATATATGAACACTCACTTAGATAATAGGTTAGTTCTATAGGTTAAAATTCATGGTTTTGAAAGTTTATTTCAAAATATTTTTCAACACAAACTGGAAAAATTTTATTCAATAAAAGGGTGCAACCAAGGCCACTAAGTACATGAGGATAGGCTAGTATATAGAAAAAAAACCAACATCATTATTCTATATATTACCCAAAATTTATTACTAATCCTATAAATCTTAACAATTTTTCTAATTTCTATACAAAATTCAGGATATATCTGAATTTTCATACTATCTGAATTCAATACATATTAGTATTTGTAAATTTTCATACTAGGTCTCTTCCTTTTTCACTCCTTTTGCTGGTGATTCCACCGCAAAATTCAAGTCAGGAAACATCTTCAGTTTTTTTTTCCTCCTACCTTCCAAAGTCTCCCATATCCCATTCCTGAATTGAATCTTCTGAGGTTGATTCCCTCACGACCAATTGTCATTGTAGTGACTCTCCCATTCTGTGAAGAAAGTCCACTTCATCTTGGAGTTGTCGAATTAGCACTTTGTGTTGGGCTAGAGTTTCTAGGGAGAAAGATAAGTTTGAAATGTATGAGTCCACCGTGAGGGAGAGCTTATGAGTGGAAGTGAAATTGTCCTCTAATGATTCCACCACCCATGTTACCTGTGCAAACTGAGGATCCTCTTCTTTTGCCATGATTTTATGTTGATTGCAGGGACCTGTTTCTATAATTGTTGTCTCCTCAAAATATAAACAACCCACCAAATTTTCCCACATAGGATTAATACACAATGACAAACTAATTATCCATAGAGAGGGAGGAATGAATTTCTCCCCAAGACACCCTCTACTATTGCCCACTATGCATTTCATCCAGAAAATAAATTGAGCTTCTTGGCAAAGTGAAACAGGCTTGGACCCAACCAAAATTAGAAATTTCCTGAGAAGGCTTACCGGAACCTTGACATGCAATTGATTCCACAGAAAAATTTCCTCCGACTATAGAGGAAAACAGAGATAGAAGAATCCAGTTCAAATTCCTCCATCATGAAAGTCCAACCAACTATGTATGACCCCCACATGCAGCCTTTGAGAACCATATGCTCCTCGTAACAATACCTGACACTAATTATCCAAACCAAAAAGAGAAAATACTACTCTCTGTTCCTTGATCATGATAAATAGAATAGTTCCCCCAACCTTAGCTTGAACTCGAAGGGAGATGATGCATGTATCCTCATTCATAATTGATTTCCCACAATCCATAGGTCCAGGCAAAGTTTTCGTCACCTGTACTTCCCTTTGTAACACATTACTTGTCATCATTACCTCCTTTGCACCCGTCAGCAAAGCTATCATCTCTGAAATTGGATTGTGATCCCAAGGTACTTCTAGTGTTAAATTCCCACAAGCCTAAGTACCATCACCGCATAATACATCCCAGATCTCTTCCTTGGACATGATCGACAATGAAGTGTCTTGTTCCTCCCCACGATCCAAGCGAATGTGGATAAATTGCCTCTCTTATGCCAATGTAAATATATGCGATGAACCTGTCTATGCATGCTAAACCCATGTGTCACCACCCTTTTGATATTGTCATCAGCCCGTTGGACCCCGTTCCTTGTTATAGCCTCTCCCATTAGGTGGGGCTACAAAATTTTCTTGCCCTTGGACTCTCAAGGAACCAATGGCCATATTGATTTCCTTGTTTACCAACTTATCTGCTTCCTGGTTGTTTTCTCTAACTATATGGAAGAATTTTGTAGGGATGTTACTTAAGAGCAGTCTAATTCTCTCAATTATTCTCTTTATATTAATTTCCTTGGGGGAAGATCCCTTGATGAAGTATTGAATGGTGTTTTTAGAGTCTATGACTATTGTTATCTGGTTGATCTGATCAACCTCCATTAGTAGTAACCCTTGATATAAGACATAGGTTTCAACCATATTATTTGATGAAATGCCCATATTCCAAGAGAAATCCATTACTCGAATTCCTTTAGGGTCATACAACACCCCTCCCGCACTTTCCTACCATGGTTTATTTCAATATTATTCTATGGACACTTATCTATTGCATGTTGATGGTTCCATGTACCAAGGCTAAAGGAAGGTCATACTAAACAATCCAGATATGTAGCATGTGAATGAAGAATACCATGAAGGAACAACTGATACACATCAAGGAAATCTATCAATATGCAACAATACCATTGAAAATAAGATCTACCACCAAAGATGATGATACATGAACAACAATAGTTGCCGCAACAACACGAGAGAAAAAAAAGAGAATCAAACTCAAATGGCTGAAGAATAATTTCGAATCCCATGATTATTGAATATAAACTTGGATGGAGAAGAGTTTCCCAATGTCCAGACCAATCATCGTGGTGGGTGAGGTGAATTATGGAAAAAAATTATGATGGCCCACCAACAATAAAAGACAAGTTCAAAATGTAATTGCATATTATATATTAAATTATAAACATTTCTATTGTCTTTGTTCTCTCATCATTATGAAGAGGATAACGACAAAAAAATTCTAAATGAAAGGTCATGGAGGGAAAGCGGAAGGCCAAGAGTCAAGTTGAACTTCAATAAATATGAGGATTGTATCTGAGTAAAGGGATTTTGGCTCTTGGAGATTTCATCTACCTATTTTTTATTGTAGCTTCGGGAGGTATTCCCACAAGAGGCAAAGGTGTCATGAACGTGGGAATCTTAGTTGGCACAAGATTAGCCTTTCGTTTTAGTGAAATCGTCCCCGGAATGAGGCTAGCGGCCTCATGGGAAAGTTGATGGGATTTGTAGGCTTGTGATGGGATGTCACACCCACAAAGAGGGAATAAAAGATTCTAATTACTTGTTGATTTTAGAAGGGGTGCCTAAACTCACTCATTAGACTTATATATAAAGCAGAAAAGGTCATTGTGACATTTTCTCATTGTGTAAGGATGGAGTTAGAATAAGTGAGTGTGCACTTGTGATAAGAGACTTGGTGACTTCAGCAAAGGGAAATTCTACAAGGGTGGAAAATATGGCCTAGGAGAGTGGAAGGCGCAGAGAGTGAATTGTACGAAGGTTTTCGCACAAGTTTTTTTTACTTGTACATGGATTGTAGAGGGAGGAATCACATATATACACGGGTTGCAGAGAGAAAATTAACATATGTATGCGGGTTGCAGGAAGGTGAATCGTGTATACACGGGTTGCAGTGGGCACAATCGAATATGTATGTGAGTTGCAGTGAGGTGAATCACATATAAAGTTTTCTGGGTAGGAGCAGGTCCATACAGGATGACATGTGACATCAATAGGCCATACAGGCGATCTGTAATAGATTTGTGGGAAGAGGAAATTTTCAGGGATATTGTTGAGGTTTGGTTTTTCTTATTTGTATGGTTATTGGAGTACAAGGTTGTCCTCAATTTTGGTGGATTTGTATTGTTTGGGAGGGTTGGTTTTTCCCTCAAAATTTATGAAATTAACAAGGTTACATAAAAAAAAATTGTGTCTCATATATGTGTTGATGATTTATCTTTGATATTGTTTTTTCCAATGGATATATTTTTAATCAATAATTTTCAGTGTAAAGTTGTTCAGTGATAACAACTAGGGTTTTATTGTTAGTTCACTAGGAAGCAATTTTTAGATTTGAAAATTAGTCACATAGAGTTGCATGTGAAAATTGACATGGTATTAGAGATTGTGATTTGAAGAGAAGGGGATCATCTTGAGACACATTGTTGGCTACAACACTATAGGAGTGTTGTTCTTTTTCTTGTTTCAGGCATGTCAAAATGGTGAACACATTAAATCTTGAGGACAGGTTGGAAGGGGAAACCAACTTCTGGGCTTGGAAGGGAAGGATTCTTCTTTTTTTGGAAGAGAATGACCTCAAGGAGTATGTTGAGAGTGTGGTTGTATCTCGTACCGATCCATAGGAATTGGTATCTCACAAGAAGAAGGAATTGAAGGCCAAGTGGGTGTTGCTAGAATCCATGAAGGATCACTTGATTCCTCACATTGTGGAGAAGACATCTACCAAGGAGATGTATGATGCTTTGGTGGGTCTATACCAAAACACACATACATGCATGATGCTACATTTGAAGCACCAACTTTAAATTGTCAGGATGACTAGTGAGGACACAATTGTCAGCTACCTTATGGAGATCACTCAGATCTGAGATCAGCTTGCAGTTATTGGCAAGACAGTCTAGTATGTTGAGTTGGTGAATGTAGCGTTGAGAGTTCTTCCGAAGTCTTCGGAACCATTTGTGTAGGGGATCTATGCACGAGACAAGTTACTAGACTTTGATAGACTATGGATTGATTTTATTTAAGAGGACACCGATTTTTGTGTAGAGATGATATGGATGGTATGGTGAAGAGTAGCAGTGATGAGAACCAAGCCCTTGCATCCCACACTAGTAAGGGTAGAATAAGTTCACCTTGGAGAAGGGATTCTCGCGAGACAGAAGCATCTTAGAGTAGAGACAAAGGAAGGATCTTAGTAAGATGAGATGTTTTGAGTGTCATGAATTTGGGAACTATGCTTCACAGTGTCCACACCAAAGGGGAAGGGGAAGAATGCAATAGGAATCAACAACAAAGGTTGATGAGGTTGCATACATGTTCTAGAGGGAGATCTTGTTGGTCTCCGCCCTTTCAGGTACAATCTCCAACAAGGGGACTTGGTTGGTAGATAAAATAGCATATTGCCATATGATAGGTGAACGAGAGTTATTTGACAACTTCACAGAGACTGTTTCGGATTTGTGTGTGGAGCTTGGTATGGGAACCAAGCATGTAGTATGAGGATCTGGTATGGTATCATTCAAACCGAAGTTAGGTGAGGCATTGAGGGTGTCAAATGTGTTATGGGTGCCATAAGTCAGGAGGAGTTTTCTCTCAGTCTCGGAGATTGAGAAGAAGGGATACCATATATTATTCCAATATGGACAGGTATTGTTTGTGCCCAGATGATCTAGCTTCATATCAATGATAGTTATTGGAGTTAGGGAGGGAAACATATATAGGCCGAGGGGACAACCTATGAGAGATATTACTAGAAGTAGAAAAGAGAGAGATGAGGAGGAGTAGGCAACTTCACTAGTGGTGAGGCAGGTGCCACCACTAGTAGCATAGGTTCAGATGGAGCAGGTAACTCCACTAATGGTGAGGCAAGTGACCCCACCGGTAGCATGGGTTCATAGGAAGTATGTAGCTCCACTAGTGATGTGGTAGGTAACCCCACCAGTAGTGTCAGATCAGAGGGAGACAAAGTTCATAAGGAGTCAAGCATTAGGATCTAGGAGGGAGGAGAAACCTCCAAGGATTTTTCAAAGGAGATTAGACTTCAGAGGAGGTCAACAGTTTTAGAGGGAGCAGATGGCTCTGGAGATTGTATAGACTCAAAGGAAGTCAAGTTTCAGAGGAAGCATGTAGACTCAGAGGGAGCCTCATCTCATAGAGACTCAATTGGATCAGAGGGAGATTCAACCATTCACAAAGATTTCCCCCTCATATTCAGGTGGGAGATAGGTATATTCCAGGAATGACATGCAGGTGTGATGGGTTGAGGAGGTCAAACAAGAGGTTCAAAGGCATGAGGATTCTAGGAGCTATGTGCCCTCCATGGAGGATTCAATTGTTTCAACATTTTTTTCTACAATGAAAAAGGAGGCATCCAGTCAGGGAGAAAAGAGAGTAGGATTTGCTTCATTCATAGAGGGAAAAACCACTGAGGCATATTGGAAAAAATGATTTTCTTCAATGACCGAGGATGCAACCAGTTAGGAGGACTAGAGTGCAGGATCCGCTTCAGTGATAGAGGGAGAAACCAGTCAAGTGGATTGGAGTGTAGTTGTGGTAGAGGAGATAGAGGGAGAAACCATTCAAGAGTATTAGAGTGCAACTTTGTTAGACAGAGTCACTTCTAGTGTGGGAAACGATGATGGTGGATGGGATACCTCCCTCACTAAGAGGGAGTGTTGTTTATTGTAGCTTCATGAGGTATTTCCACAAGAGGCCAAGGTGTCAGTCACATGGGAATATTTGTTGGCACCATATTAGCCTTTAATTTAAGTGAAATTGGCCTTGGAATGAGGCTAGGACCTCATGGGAAAGTTGATGGGCTTTGTGGGCTTTGTGGGCTTGTGATGGGGTGTCACACCCACAAAGAGGAATAAAATATTCTAATTAATTGTTGAGTTTAGAAGGGGTTCCTAAACTCACTCATTGGACTTTTATATAAAGGATAAAGGTCATTGTGAAATTTTCTCATTTTGTAAGGATGGAGTTAGCATAAGTGAGTCTGCACTTGTGCTAGGAGACTTGGTGATTTCAACAAAGGGAAATTTTGTAAGGGTGGAAAATATGGCCTAGGAGAGAGGATGTCGCGGAGAGTGAATTGTGCGAAGGTGTCCATACAATTTTTGTGTACTTGTATGTGGATTGAATATGGATGAATCACATATATATGTAGGTTGCAGATAGCACAATAACATATGTACGTGGGTTATAGGAAGGTGAATTGTGTATACGTGGGTTGTAGTGGGCACGGTCGTGTATGTACGTAGGTTGCAATGGGAACAGTTGTGTATGTACACATGTTGCAATAAGATGAATCATGTACATAGTTTTTTGGGCATGAACATGTCCATACAGGCTAACAGGTGATTTCACTAGTCCATACAGGTGATCTGCAATAGATTTCTGGGCAGAGGAAATTTCCAAGGATATTGTTGAGGTTTGGTTTTTTTGATTTGTATGTTTGTTGGAGGATAAGGTTGTCCTCGGTTTTGGGAGGGATGGTTTTTCCAAGAGATGGCCATGTATAAGGAACAAATATATTGATTAAGGTAACAACATAAAACTTCCATACATTAAAGGCACCACTGAGAAAATCACAAGGATTCTGAAAAGAGGAAATATTAAGACATCCTTTTCTCCTCCCAGCACCCTAAGGAAAATGATAAATCACACAAAATATCCCATAAATACAAGATTGCTAAAAGGCATATCTACTATCCCATGCTCCTATGGTAAAAAATATATCGACAAAACAAGAAGATAATTTCAAGTAAGGTTAAAAGAACATTGTACTGACATTAGACAATAGAACAAATAGGTCTTCTTTAGCCGAAAACTCGCAAGACACTGGACATCACATATGTATCGAGGATACTAATATCATCACTAAACTAGAATATTATGTAAAACGAAATATATGGGAAGCCCTAGAATAGAACTAAATGAGAATAACATGAACATAGATGAGGGTTTAAAAATTAGTGAAGCTTGGAATCCGGTTGCATCTCATTAAAAAGAATAATAATAATCCAAATAATTAATGCAATGGGTTGACTACAAAGGTGACCTTAAACATAAAGAGGATTATTGTTATCTATCTCTAAAGAAAATATATGTTTTCAATTTGTGAGCTTGTTCTCCTAATGATGATCCAGGCTTGGGGATTGAAATGTTGAGTTTCAAAAGAAAGAAAAATGCAGATTTTGTCTCATTTTTATAATTCTTAACTGCGTAGAATGAAAAACTTAATTGTTTCCCTCCATGGAAGGAAGGTGTTGGTTGAGGTCTATTTGTTTGCAAGAACAAGGATTAAAATGGATCAAAAGTTAGAAAACTTATCTTTTATGAAGAAATGCAGACATGAAAAAATTATTCCATGTTTTGCTATCATTAAGCATGGCTTCCACAATGGTAGAAACAAGTTGATCTTCAAAAACACGAGTTTGACATTAATCATATCTGAAATTAGGATTACAAGAAAAATTGTCAATACATTGTCCGAAAAACTATACAATCTACACATGCAGCTGGCCAACGATTTAAGATACGATATATGGGTAGATATAGAGGCAAAATCAACAAAGAGAGCGATGAAATCATTGGAAGATAGAAAGAAAGGGAGTTGGCTAACTGTTCTACGAAATGGTTTTTTTTGTTGGAATTCGATGATATAAATTTACATGAATACTATTTTTTGTTGTTCAAAATCCATTTTTGAATACATAAATGGATTCAATGTGCTAAAAAACTCCAAGGGCACTAGAATTTACAGAAATAATAACTCAAATCTACAAATCCAATAATTTCTCATTGGATTTTGGATAAATATCGTCAGAAAAAATCATCATTTAGTAGAATCTTTAGCCTAAGGCCAAAGAAAAAGGAAGACACAAAGTTCAATAAACTATGAAAAACAAAACCCACATGCACTAAGAATAAAGAATAGTTACACGCCAAAAACCAATGTCATTAATATTTCCAACGTGGAGATGGACGAGGCCACAGGTAGGGTTTTAAGTTACGGTCTCAATTTTGTGGTTTCTCAACAAAATTTCCAGTAAAGAAGTTGATATGCGATATAGAAAAAATCAATCTACGGTCTCCCAGTGGATAAACCAGAGGAACTAAGATAAGAATGCA
Organism: Picea engelmannii; assembly: GCA_009831015.1. Lineage (NCBI taxonomy): Eukaryota > Viridiplantae > Streptophyta > Pinopsida > Pinales > Pinaceae > Picea > Picea engelmannii. The sequence continues at coordinate 76,893 of ML829659.1, forward strand.
TTGTGGTTATAAGAAAAGCTAAACCCCCATAAACAAATTTAACCTGGGACAAGGCGATTGCATTAAAGAAACTAAGGAACAATAAAAAAATCATGGTTCTAAGAGGTGATAAAAGAAACACCACAGTAGTAATGGACAAAGAGGAGTATGAACACAAAATGTTATAGCATCTATCTACCAATAGCTACAAGAAACTAAGTGGAGACCCAACTAGGAAAATTGAAAAAGAGGTATTCTTAACAATAAATAATTCTTCACTTGAGGAAGGAAAAAAAGTAAAATTGTTATCAAAAACCTTCATAGTCCCCGGGATTTATGGATCATCGAAGGTATGTAAGGATAACGTACCATTGAGGCCAATAATAAACATTATTGTCTCTCCCACTTATAAGTTGGAAAAATTCCTTGCAAATAAGCTTAAAGAGGTGGTTGGACACACTTTGTCTTTTGTCATGGATTCTACAAAAATGGTGGAACAAACGAAGGATGTAAGATTATAAGAATAGGACTTATTACTGAGTTTTAACATTGTCTCATTATTCACAAAAATACCGGTAGAAGATGCAATCAAGGTCATTAGTGAAATCACAGATGAGGACACAACAAGATTGGTCAGAATATGCTTAAAATCGACATATTTTAGTTTTTGAGGGTGATTTTATGAAAAAATTGAAGGTGTGGCAATGAGATCCCCGTTATCCCCAATAGTACCTAATTTATACATGGAAAATTTTGAAAAACAAGCAATTGATTCCTATCCTCTGAAACCAAAACTATGGAAAATATATGTTGACGATACACACACCATTTGGTTGCATGGAAGAGAGAGCCTAATTGGATTTTTTGAGCATATAAACAACCAAATAGAAAGAATACAATTTACAATGGAATTAGAAGCAAACAATAGCATACCCTTTCTAGACATCTTCATATCAAAGAAGAACAATGGATCGTTAGCACACCAAGTATATTGAAAAAGAACTCATACAAGTCACTATCTGCATGCCAATTCTCACGACCACCCGATGCAAAAACATGGAGTCATTAACGCACTAGTCACCCAAGCGGTCAAAATATCTGATGATGAGCACATTGAACGTGAACTAAGGAACTTGGAGAATGTGTTCAAAATGAATGGATACCAGGAAAAAAAATTTAACATGGTTGTCCTAAAAGCCAAGAGAGGACCGCGTATCAGGAACAATAATATTGATAAAGATAAAAACATAAACCTTCCATAAATTAAAGGCACCATTGAGAAAATCACAAGGATTGTGAAAAGATGAAATATTAAGGTATCCTTTTCTCCTCCTAGTACCCTAAGGAAAATGTTATATCACACAAAAGATCCCATAAATCCAAGATTGCAAAAAGGCGTATATACTATCCCATGCTCATGTGGTAAGAAATATATCGATGAAACAAGAATATTATTTCAAGTAAAGTTAAAAGAACACTGTGTTGACATTAGACACAATAGAACAAATAGGTTTTCTTTCACCAAACACTTGCAAGACAATGGACATCACATATGTATCGAGGATACTAAGATCATCGTTAAACTAGAAAATTATGGAAAAATAAAGATATGAGAAGCCCTAGAAATCAAACTAAATGGGAATAACATGAACAATCATGAGGGTTTAAAATTAGTGAAGCTTGGAAGGTGGTCATGCATCTCATTAAAAGGAATAATAATAATCCAAATAAATAATACAATGGGTCAGCTACAAAGGTGACCTTCAACATAAAGAGTATTATTATTCTCCTCTAAAGAAAAGATACATTTTCAATTTGTGAGCTTGCTCTCCTGATGATGATACCAACTTGGGGATTAAAACGATGAGTTTCAAAAGCAAGAAAAATTCAGGTTTCCTTTCATTTTTATAATTTCTGAAATTAACAAGGTTACATAACCAAAATTTGTGTCTCATATATGTGTTGATGATTCATCTTTGATCTTGTTGTTTCCACTGCATATATTTTCAGTCAATAATTTTCAGTGTAAAATTATTTAGTGATAACAACTAGGGTTTTATTGTTAGTTCACTAGGAAGCAATTTTCGGATCTAAAAATTAGTCACATAGAGTTGCCTATGAAAATTGACAGTGCTATTATTGAAACTTTTAATGAGGAGAAGCTTGTTTGGCCAAGCTATTTTCTGGAGAACTCTGATTCTCATGTTGGAATGATTGTGGACTATTCCCTTGCGTTTTTCTCAACACTCAAGTTGTGTAAGAATGTACTTTGTATTGTAGACTATTCTCATGTATGTTTGTTGCATTCTTATTTCATTTCTTCACGGAATATTTGTTTAAATTTGTGGGCATAGGACTGTAAATAATTATTTAAATGCTAGACTATTCCGTGTTTACAATTATTTATTTGTATTCTTGTTTATGTTCCATGTGAACTATTTCCTATCCCATTGAAAAAAGCATGGATGGTTCTATGTTTGATTTATGTTTACCTTAGTTTTTTCTGGACTCATGCATCATATATTAGTTTCAATTCATTCTTTAGCTTAGAAGCCTTCATCAGTGGACCGGGCTGCAACTGGTAAATCCAAAACCATAAATGGTTGCAAGGCTAGAATCTAGATGGGTTCCCTATTCCAAATGGTGGGAGGTCTAATTGGGACTTCTTATCAGCGGTAGCCCCTGCTGTTGACAAAGGGATTTTTTCCCGTGTCAACAGATACCCATGGATCCTCTTATCTCTATCCAAAGACAATAAGTTTGCACATGTAGGCCTCACACTAACTATGATGATTCAATTGGGTTTTATTACCAAGACTTGAATTTAGTTGAAGAATGTCAAGGATTCATGGGAATGACCAACCTAGGAATAACCATCAATGATTTCATTCCATAAATATTAGTTTAGATCAAATATATCGTAAATATTTTTTATTATGGTGTTGGAATCTTGCACTTGGTTCCCAACAAGGATCATGTTGTTGACAACTTGAAGAACCTGACCAATTCACCATAAAATAATTTCTCGATACATTTCATTCCCAAAAAGGGTTTACTTCTATCCCAACCAGCAATGATTGCATTCCATTTATACAATATCACTTCCCATGACAACATTAAATTCAAATCCAATTCTTATTTCATAACCATGGATATGTTTACCTTGTTTCAAATCCAAAAAATTTACACATGCAAGAAGAACACTAATCGCAATGCTTGATTTGGATATTATGCATAAGACTTGCATTTCATTGAATAATTTCAAGGCTTCATGCAAATTGCTAATCTGTGAATAAACCAACAATGGTTGCATTACATGATCCAACATCACATTTAGGTAAGCTTTTGGACATTTTATGGGCAATGCCAAAATCCCCACCTTTGGCATACATGTCTACAAATGTATTTCCTATGACAACATGATATACAAATTCACTTCTTATCGCACAATCATGGATCCTCTTACCTCGTTCCAAAGAAAATAAATCTACACATGCAAGCAAAACTCTAACTGTAATGATTGAGTTGGGTTTTATTCCCAAGACTTTCATTTAATTGAAGAACCTCAAGGCTTCAGGAGGATGGCCAATATTGGAATAACCATCAATGATTGCATTACACAAATATTAATTTAGATCAAATATAGTGTAAAGAATTTTTATTATGGTGTTAGAATCTTGTACTTAGCTCCAAATAGGGCTCATGTTGTTGACAATTTGAGGAGCCTAACAAAGTCACCATGGGATAATTCTTGCTTCATTTCATTCCTAAGAAGGGTTTACTTATATCCTAACCAATAATGATTGCATTCCATTTATACAAGATCACTACCCACTATAACACTAGATTCAAATCCAATTCTTGTTCCATAACCATGGATATGCTTATCTTGTTCCAGAGCCAAAAAATCTGCACATGTAGGAAGAACATTAACTACAGTAATTGAGTTGGATTTTATGTATAGGCCCTTGCATTTTTTTGAATAATGTCAAGGATTTGTGTGAATGGCCAATTTATGAATAAACCAAAAATGATTGCATTATATGATCCAACATCACATTTTGGCAATCTTTTCAACAATTTATGGGCAATGCTAAAATCCCCACCTTTGGCATACATGTATACAAATGCATTTCCTGTGGAAAAATAATACTCAAATTCACTTTCTTATTGCATAAACATGAATCCTCTTACCTCAATCCAAATCAAAATCAAGTAGAACACTAACCACAATGATTGAGTTGGGTTTTATTCCTAGGACTTGCATTTAGTTGAAGAATGTCAAGGCTTCATGAGGATGGCCAGCCTAGGAATAGCCATCAATGATCACATTCCATAATTAATTTATAATGAATATAATGTAAAGAAATTTGATTATGGTGTTGGAATCTTGCATTTGGTTTCTAACAAGGCTCATG
>ML829659.1:86515-109075 GCA_009831015.1 Picea engelmannii
GAGTCATGATACCATTTAATATAATATATTTGGGTGCAACCACACGTTCGATCATTACCTCAAGGTGCCCCTATGGCTTCAGGCTAAGCCTTCACTAGAATTGAACCTTGCCCATGGAGTATTTTATATTATCACTACTTCTACTCATTAAAAAATAAATCTAGCATTAATTAAGATCATAATGAAATCCTTTTTATAATACTTTCACCTTACAATATGATACATATTATATATTATTAATATAATTAAGAGAAAAAAATAATATTTTAGAAATGCATTTTTTTTAAAGAATTTAAATTTATCTCACTATAAATTCGCTAAAAGTATAAGTGACACACTCATTGAATACCCACACTTATACATATGCATTACCAATAAGTACCCATATACATATACTGATATCAAGGAATACCTATATACACATTGAATATTACAGATATGCATATAGATATACTTCGACCAATGAGTACCCACACATGATGTTTTCATTGAAGTTGCAATCACATCAACTAAAAATAGGCGAAGTTTTATTTTATTTTTTACTTTAGTTTTATTCAATAAAATATATTTCTCTTGGGATTTATCTCAAATATCCTTTAATGTACGTGTGAAAGTATACCTTCTAATATTATGTAACTATAAATGTTACATAATATTACAACGATTTCACCACTAAAATATACGAAGGTGTACATACCCTAACCCCCCTCTATATTTGAACCTATGACCTCCTAGGAGGAAACACATGTTCTTAACCATTAGGCCCACTCAATATTAAATATACAATATTTGTTGTACATGTAATAAATTATCAATAAAATATTATATAAATTAAAATCTTTGAGCACTATATAAAGAAAGTGCCATTAATGGGAAATATAAATTCATTTTCACTATATAACACGTATAACGTAGTATGATGTGGTACACACTCTAATAATTTAATATTTTCCTTATGAGGTCCATTTTAGACGTCAAATTTTCTCTAATTTGAAAAGATCCAGCCATCACTTGGACTTGGAAATAATCAAAGTGAAACAAAGAGAAAAGCATATCCACAAGGAAGTGTGGAATACATTGCTTACTGAACATAGTTTGATGAGAAATGCATTACTAAAGAGTCGGCTAAAATATAGTAAGAATGAATGAAGTGGAAGGTGCAGTGGAGGGGTTGCTTACAACCCTAAGGGATAATATGAACTAACCTATGCCTGGGGCTTGGGGGAAACCTCTAAAAATTAGGAAAAATCCCTAGTCATATATCAAGGAATCAAAATTCTTAAATCAAGGAAAGCCAAGAATCTCAATCATTGGATATTATTCAATCATCATTCATCAAATGAGAGACTTGACCTCATCTAAGTCATCAAGTCTTGATATATTGATCATTTTAATCTAAATAATTGCAAGGTATATTGACTTAGTTGAGTATTATCATATTATTTAATCTCTTAATAGTAAAGATGACTCTTGGAAATAAGGGAGCACTTTTGAATCAAGGTTGTTTACGAGAAAAAATGGGGGGTCCTTGACATTGATCATCTCCCATGAGTATTCCCAATATTAATAGTGGGAAAGACTTGCATCTCATATTTCTAGACAAGTGGAAAGGTTCATTATGTCACATGAATTAGAGATTAGATCCCCACAACAACCCCCCCACCAACTCCCCATTGATTCTTTCATGCTTGGGAAAATGAGATTGATTGTTCGAATTCAAAGAATTGCAAGGTATTTTGGCTCATTTGAGTATCATCATATCCTTCAATCTCTTAATAGTAGATTAAACTCAATGTAAAATAACGGAACACCTTTAGTCAAGGCTTTCTATGCAAAAATGGGTTTTCCCTTGCATTGATCATATCCCATGAGTATTCTCAATCTTAACATAGGAGAGGCATGCATCACGTATTTCTAGACAAGTGGGCAGGGTTCATTATGTCACATGAATCAGAGCTTAACTCTCCATAGACTCCTCATACTCCCAATTGATGCTTTCATGCTTGGGCAAAGGAGAACTGTTATGGGTGATGAGATGGGATTTTGTAGGAGAGGTGGGATAAATTTGGTTCATGTAGGGTGTTTCCACATTTTCTCGATTTTGTTATACATCATCACCATGGTTTGTGTTGTGGTTCCATTGAGATCCGTAGAGCTTCAACCCATTCAACAATAAGTGCATGCAGTGGAAGTTTTTTTTTGTCGGAGGAATTTTGGGTGGAGATTATGTAGGTTTTTCCTCACTAATACTGGTAGAGCTCAGGTCTATGCGATGGAAATTTGGGCCCCTCTTCTCTTCAGTGGTTTTCTCTATTCACTTGAGGTATTTTGGGTGGATGTTATTTAGCCCGACTCTCATGCTACAACTTATTTATTGTGAGTTTGTTGATATTTGGGAATTCAATTATTTTGATTCAGTATATCCTCAACATCCTAGGTATATTTCTTCTCATCTTCATAAGGACACTATTGCAATGAGATTTCTCCTTATCATCATGGATGTAAACCATCAATCTAGTTGTTGTGGTCCATGTGAAATTGAAAATATTCATAGGATATTAAGGAGAGTGGTGGAGTAGATTTAGGGTCTTAAAGTTGTAGTATCCCACCTTAATAATCAAGTGTCCTCCCAATTATAATATCAGATGGTTAGCAATACAGAATTGGAGGAAAGGGTGGCAATACAAGGTAATCAAATTGAGAATCTTAGAACATAACAAAACATGAATTTGAAATTGATTATAGATTTATCTAGAAGCCCACATTCCATGACTACTCCTCAAGTTTCAATTATCTCTCTCAAAGAAATGATCATGGAGGAAGACACAATTCAACAAATTCAAGGAGATATGGAAATTGAAGAAGCAACCTTGGAACCTAAAGTAGAGAACAATCACAAAGGCCATAGTGGGCGCAATTTCCACTAAAAGATCCATGATTTTATGTTTTACAAATCGATGTTATTGTTAGGCTAGTTTGTCAGAATTTATAGTAGTAGTGTGTTTTAATTTTTTGAAGAAAAATGTAAGTGCAATGTTGGTCAAAGGTAGACTCTTGTCAAATTTCGGAAATTTTGAATACTCAGAATCAAAACTCTCTAAAATAATTATATTAACTCATTGAACAATGTGGTCAAGACTTTCTTTTAATACAACTAATATCCATTTCAGTTTAACAAAAAAATACAAATTAAGAATGAAGCAAGTCATAGTACACAACATGGGTCCTTAGGGAAGTGAAACCAAACACTTTCAAATTATCCCAAAGTTTTCATAGTGTTGACAATTTTAATTGTTTGGTGATTTTAACAAAGGATTAAGGAATGTATTTTATTTTGATGATTTTGGTAATACCTTGGCATTACGATGGAAACACTTGAAGTGCGTGTATATAATCAAGGTAGAGTGGTGGAATCCCATATACCCCCATTGCAAAAAAATTGTAACATCATTTTACCATACCTTCTTGTAATTTGAAGACCATTTCTAGATATGAAAGAATGATTTTGAACACTGATACATTAAGGAACATTGACACATTTAGAAGATCATTTCCTACTTTTTAACAATTCTTGAATAGATATCTCCACTTTCACCTTCACATGGTGAACATATATTCACTCTTTGTGACATCCTCTCTCCTAGGCTAGATTTTCCACCCTTGCAAAATTTCCCTTTGTTGAAATCACCAAGTCTCCTAGCACAAGTGGAGACTCACTTATGCTAACTCCATAGTTACACAATGACAAAATGTCACAATGACCTTTCTCCTTTATATAAAAGTCCAATGAGTGAGTTTAGGAACCCCTTCTAAAATCAATAATTAATTAGAATATTTTATTCATCTTTGTGGGTGTGACACCCCATCACAAGCCCACAAAGCCCATCAACTTTCCCATGAGGTCCTAGCCTCATTCTAGGGCCTATTTCACTTAAATTAAAGGCTAATACCGTGCCAAAAAATATTCCCACATGACTGACACCTTGGCCTCTTGTGGAAATACCTCATGAAGCTACAATAAACAACACTCCACCTTAGTGAGGGAGGTATCCCATCCACCATCGTCGTTTCCCACACTAGAAGTGACTCTGTCTCCTATGGAAGTGACTCTGTCTACCAAAGTTTCACTCTAATACTCTTGGATGGTTTGTCTCTCTATCTCCTCTACCAAAACTACACTCCAATCTACTTGATTGGTTTCTCCCTCTATCACTGAAGCAGATCCTACTCTCCAGTCCTCCTGACTGGTTGCATCCTCGGTCATTGAATCAAATCATGTTTTCCAATCTGCCTCAGTGGTTGCTCCCTCTGTGAATGAAGCAAATCCTACTCTCTTTTCTCCCTGATTGGATTCCTCCTTTGCCATTGTAGACAAACATGTTGAAACAATTGAATCCTCCATGGATGGCACATATCTCCTAGAATCCTCATGCCTTTGAACCTCTTGTCTGACCTCCTACACTCATGACACCTACATGTCATTCCTGGAATATACCTCTCTCCCACCTGAATATGAGGGGGAAATATTTGTGAATGGTTGAATCTCCCTCTGATCCAATTGACTCTCTCTGATATGGGGCTCCCTTTAAGTATGCATGCTTCCTCTGAAACTTGACCTCATTTGAGTCCGTATAATATCCAGAGCCATCTACTCCCTCTAAAACTGTTGACCTCCTCTAAAGTCTAATCTCCTTTTAACAATCCTTGGAGGTTTCTCATTCCTGCTAGATCCTAATGCTTGACTCCTTTTGAACTTTGGCTCCCTATGATCCGACACTACTGGTGGGGCTACCTACTGCATCACTAGTGGAGCTACATGCTCCCTATGAACTTGTGCTACCGGTGGGGTCACCTGCCTCACCCCTAATGGAGTTACCTGCTCTCTCTGAACCTGTGCTACTAGTGGTGGCACCTGCCTCACCACTAGTGAAGTTGCCTACTCCTTCTCGTCTCTCTCTCTGCTACTTATAGTAATAGCTCTCATAGGTTGTTCCCTCAGCCTATATAGGTTTCCCTCCCTAAATCCAATAGTTATCATTGATATGAAGCTAGATCTTCTGGCCACAAACAACACTTGTCCATCTCGAAATAATATATGGCAGCCCTTCTTCTCAATCTTCGAGACTGATAGAAAAATCCTCCTGAATTATGGCACCCATAACACATTCGAAACCCTTAGAACCTCACATGAATTCAGTCTGAACGATACCATGCCATATCCTCATACTACATGCTTGGTTCCCATACCAAGATCCACACACAAATATGAACTAGTCTATGTAAAGTTGTCAAATAACTCTCGTACACCTGTCATATGGAAATATGCTCTGTTATCCACCAACCAAGTCCCCTTACTGAAGATTGTACCTAAAAGGGCGAAGACCAACAATATCTCCCTCTAGAACATGTATGCAACCTCATCAACCTTTTTTGTTTATTCCTATTGCCTTATTCCCCTTCCCCTTCGGTGTGGACACTATGAAGCATAGTTCCCAAAGTCATGACACTCAAAACATCACATCTTACTAATATCCTTCCTCTTTCTCTGCTCTAATATGATCTCTCTCGCGAGAATCCATTCTCCCAAGAGAACTTCTTCTACCCTTACTAGTGTGGGATGCAAGGTCTTGGTTCTCATCACTGCTACTCTTCACCATACCATCCATACCATATCTACACAAAAATTGGGTCTCCTCCTAAATACAATCAATCCATAGTCTATCAAAGTCTAGTAACTTGTCTCGTGCATATATCCCCTGCAAAAATGGTTCCCAAGACTTCGGAATACCTCTCAATGCTACATTCACCAACTCAACATCCTAGACTGTCTCACCAATAGTTGCAAGCTAATCTCAGATCTGAGTGATCTTCATAAGGTAGTTGACAATTGTGTCCTCATTATTCATCCTGACAATTTTAAGTTGGTGCTTCAAATGTAGCATCATGCATGTATTTTTGTTTTGGTATAGACCCACCAAAGCATCATACATCTCCTTGGTAGATGTCTTCTCCACAATGTGAGGAATCAAGTGATCCTTCATGGATTCTAGAAACACCCACTTGGCCTTCACTTCCTTCTTCTTGTGAGCTACCAATTCCTATGGATTGGTAGGAGCTACAACCACACTCTCAACATAATCCTTGACGTCATTCTCTTCCAACAAAAGAAGAACCCTTCCCTTCCAAGCCCAGAAGTTGGTTTCCTCTTCCAACCTGTCCTCAAGCTTTAATGTGTTCACCATTTTGACATGCCCGAAACAATAAAAAGAAGAACACTCCTCTAGTGTTGTAGACAACAATGTGTCTCAAGATGATCCCTTTCTCTTCAAATCCAAAGCTCTAATACCATGTCAATTTTCACATGCAACTGTGACTAATTTTCAAATGTAAAAATTGCTTCCTAGTGAACTAACAATAAAACCCTAGTTGTTATCACTGAACAACTTTACATTGAAAGTTATTGATTAAAAATATAGGCATTGGAAAAAACAAGATCAAAGATGAATCATCAACACATATATGAGACAAAAAAAATTGTTATGTAACCTTGTTAATTTCATAAATTTTGAGGGAAAAACCAACCCTCCCAAACAATACAAATCCACCAAAATTGAGGACAACCTTGTCCTCCAATAATCATACAAATAAGAAAAAACAAACCTCAACAATATCCCTGAAAATTTTCTCTTCCCACAAATCTACTACAAACCACATGTATGGCCTGTTGATGTCACCTGTCATCCTATACGGACTTGCTCCTACCCAGAAAACTTTGTATGTGATTCACCTTACTGCAACTCACATGCATACGCAATTGTTACCACTACAACCCATGTATACGTGATTCACCTTCTTGCAACCCACATACATATGTTAATTTTCTCTCTGCAGCCCATGTATATACATGATTCCTCCCTCTACAATCCATGTACAAGTAAAAAAAACTTGTACAGAAACCTCCATACAATTCACTCTCTGCACCTTCCACTTTCCTATGCCATATTTTCCACCCTTGCAGAATTTCCCTTTGTTGAAATCACCAAGTCTCCTAGCACAAGTGCACACTCACTTATGCTAACTCCATCCTTACACAATGAGAAAATGTCACAATGACCTTTTCTCCTTTATGTACAAGTCTAATGAGTGAGTTTAGGCACCCCTTCTAAAATCAATAATTAATTAGAATATTTCATTCCTCTTTGTGGGTGTGACACCCCATCACAATCCTACAAATCCCATCAACTTTCCCATGAGGCCGCTAGCCTCAGTCCAGGTCCGATTTCACTAAAACAAAAGGATAATCATGTGACGGCGAAGATTCCCACGTTCATGACACCTTGGCCTCTTATGGGAATACATCCTGAAGCTACAATAAAAAACAGGTAGATGAAATCTCCAAGAGCCAAAATCCCTTTACTTGGATACAATCCTCATATTTATTGAAGTTCAACTTGACTCTTGGTCTTCCACTTTCCCTCCATGACCTTTCATTTAGAATTTTTTTGTCTTTATCCTCTTCGTAATGATGAGAGAAGAAAGAAAATAGAAATGTTTATAATTTAATATATAATGTGCAGTTACATTTTGAATTTGTCTTTTATTGTTGGTGGGCCATCATAAAAATTTTCCATAGTGCACCTCACCCACCATGATGATTGGTATGGACATTGGGAAACTCTTCTCCATCCAAGTTTGATATTCGATAATCATGCGATTCGAAATTCTTCTTCATCCATTTGAGTTTGAATCTCTTTTGTTGCTCCCTTATTGTTGCGACAACTATTATTGTTCATGTATCATCATCTTTGGTGGTAGATCTTATTTGCGATGGTATTGTTGCATATCGATAGATTTCCTTGATGTGTGGCAATTGTTCCTTCATGGTATTCTTCATTTACACGCTACGTATCTGGATTGTTGAGTATGACCTTAATTTAGCCTTGGTACATGGCACCATCAACACACAATAGATAAGTGTCCATAGAATAATATTGAAATAAACCATGGGAGGTAGGTACAAAAGGGGTGTTGTATGGCCATAAAGGAATTCAAGTAATGGATTTCTCTTGGAATCTGGGCATTGCATCAAATAATATGGTCGAAACCTATGCGTTATATCAAAGGTTAATACTAATGGAGGTTGATCATATCAACCAAATAACAATAGTCGGAGACTCTAAAAACACCATTCAATACTTCATCAAGGGATCTGCCCCCAAGGACGTTAATATAAAGATAATTATTGAGAGAATTAGATTTATCTTGACTAACATCCCTGCAAAATTCTTCCATATAGTCAGAGAAAAAAACCAGGAAGCAAATAAGTTGGTAAAAAAGGAAATCAGTATGGCCATTGGTTCATTGAGAGTCCAAGGGAAAGTAAATTTTGTATCCCCCACCTAATGGGAGAGGCTATAACAAGGAATGGTGACCAACGGGCCCATGACGATATCAAAAGGGTGGTGACACATGGGTTTGGCATGCATAGACAGGTCCACCACATATATTTACGATGGCATAAGAGAGGCAATTTATCTACATTCCCCTGGATTGTGGGGAAGAACAAGCCACTTTCATTGTTGATCATGTCCAAGGAAGTGATCTGGGATGTCTTCTGCAACGATGGTACTCAGGCTCATGGGAATTTAACACTAGAAGTACGTTGGGATCACAATCCAATTTTGGAGATGATAGCTCTACTAACGGGCGCAAAGGAGGTAATTATGACAGGTAATGTGTTACAAAGGGAAGTACAGGTGACGAAAACTTCGCCTGGACCTATGGATCATGGGAAATCAATTATGAATGAGTATACATGCATCCTCTCCCTTTTAGTTCAAGCTAAGGTCAAGGTAACTATTCTATTTATCACGATCGAGGAACAGAGAGTAGTGTTTTCTATTTTTGGTTTGGATAATCAGTGTTGGGTATCGTTACGAGGAGCATATGGTGCTCAAAGGCTACATGTGGGGGTTGTACATAGTTGGTTGTACTTTCATGATGGAGGAATCTGAACCATATTCTTCTATCTCTAGTTTCCTCTATAGTTGGAGGACGTTATTATGTGGAATTAATTGCATGTCAGGGTTCCGATAAGCCTTCTCAGACAGTTTCTAATTCCAGTTGGGTCCAAGTCTGTTTCACTTTTCCAATAAGCTCAATTTATTTCCTACATAAAATGTATAGTGGGCGATAGTAGATGGTGTCTTGGGGAGTGATAAATTCATCCCTCTCTCCGGATAATTAGGTTGTCATTATGTATTAATAATGTGTGGGAAAATTTAGTGGGTTGTTTATCTTTTGAGGAGACGACAATTCTAGAAAAAGGTCCCTGCATTCAGCATAAAATCATAGAAAAAGAAGAGGATCCTCAGTATGAATTGAATTCATATAGTATGAAAATTCAGATATATCCTGAATTTTGTATAGAAATCAGAAGAATTGTTAGGATTTATAGGACTAGTAATAAATTTTGAGTAATAGAAAAAATAGTGATGCTGGGTTTTTTTTTCTATATACTAGCCTATCTTCATGTACTCAACGGCCTCGGTTGCACCCTTTTATTGAATAAAAATTTTCCAATATGTGTTAAGAAAAAATATTGAAATAAACTTTCAAAACCATGCATTTTAACCTATAGAACTGACATATTAGCTAAGTGAGTGTTCATATAATATGCTTCATTGACTTCAGTTCCCGATTCCTCTGCTCTTGGTTGAAGTAATGTGCTCTTCGGGGATTTTTTCGATGTGCCATATATTGATCCTAAAAATGTGAATAATTGGTGATGAATATATGAAATCATATAACTGGGAAGTTGTATATCTCGGAAATAAAATTCCAACATTATAAGTAACACATGAAACAAGTATTGGAGTTAAAATTTATGACCAAAATACGAAATGCAATGTTGTAGGGTCCTACTCCTATGTTGGAAATTTAAGCATGATCTCTCCTCTACACCGGCAAGTTAACCAGGAACTCTCCTCCATATCTACACGATGAGCATGATCTCTCCTTCATATCGGCTAGTTAAGCATGAACTCTCCTCTATATTGGAAAGTTAAGCATGAACTCTCCTCTATTTCGGCAAGTTAAGCACGAACTCTCCTTTGTATCATTGCAATGAGCATGAACTCTCCTTCATGTTGGAAAGTTAAGAATGAACTCTCCTCTTTATTGGCACGATGAGCACAAACTCTCCTTCATGTCGGAAATTTAAGCACAAACTCTCCTCTGTGTTGGCAAGTTAAGAAAAAACTCTCCTTTGTATCGATACTGTTAGCACTCTGTAAATTTTGTCTGGTTGATAAACAAACGACAGAGATAATTGTTTCAAACTACTTTAGAGTTGGGCACTAGCCTCCTCAACTCAGATAGGGCTCTCTCATGTCACTTGATATTTCTTTGGCAATCGGTAGCTAGATTTAGTTTGTTTTGGGGTTTTGATAAAGTTGTTGGCAAGGAAGGGGAGGGACACTTAGGGCTATGGATTCGAAATTCCGAAAGTGAATGAAAACAATGACTGGTCAGTAAAACTCTCCAGAGGATAAAGGATAAATGATGCAATGAATCCGAGTTGTAAATTGTATTTAAGTAGGGTGTAAGAGGAAGGAGAAAACAAATAACTGCATCAAAGCAATACTGAAATGAATTAGCTAGGAAGAAAATTAGATAGTTTCAATTGCTTAAGCCAAGAGCATCACAAGATGAATTCTTGGCCTTTAAATATCCAATTTAAACATAATAAAATGAAAATGGAATTAAAGAACACAGGAAATACATATAATGAAAGGAGACAAAACTCATATCACCACCATTAGAATCTTTTCATAGAGACTTCAAAATATTTTGCATAGGTATTCAATTCAGCTCCAGAAAATTACAATTGAGTTCAGAAACAACGAAAAGGTTCCCTTTCACTTCTGCCAACATTAATTCATTCAGAACTTCTAGTACTTATACAATTCAATTACAATGGATGAACTGAAACATTTCAACTTCTAAAACTAACTACAATAATTTCAACTGACAATATCGGTATGTGAACCAATTTACAATGAATAAACAAAATGGTTTCATAAAATAATGGCTTATTTCTCTAACTACTCACCTTTTTTATTCGCCATCTGTCTTGCTTTGATATTCTGTCGAACTCTCCAATCTAGTGACACTTGGAGGTTATTTTCTGGTTCCTGGAAAACTGCATTTTGTCTTTCCTAGCTGCATGATCTCTTTCCACTGTAATTTAGAAGTAATCTCGTAATCCATCATGTCCTTTATCAGGATCTCCAGGTCGATGCAAGTAGCATAATTCATAGTTGGCAACTTGATCTTTAGATTCTTGAACTAATTTAAGATCTCAACATTTGTGGTCAAATATTCCTCCATATTTGGTCCTTTTAGGTTTTCCCCCAGGCCTTCAAACTTGGAATGATCCATTCTACACTGGGAGAGGAGAGAATTCTATTCCTCTTGATCATATAATTTCCCTTTGCCATCCCAAAATGGTTGGAGACCTTTGATAAACAATTGTTCAAACAGATCCTTAAATTCATGTATACTCTGCTCCATCTGTACGTCTTTGGTTTGAACTGACTTGAGCAAGTTGTGCTTAGAAAACACATCATAGTCTCTGTGAATTAGGGCTTCTTCACCTGGAGAGGGACCTTGCTCTGTCAAAAACTCCAAATCGTCCCAACATAGCTCAGGGCCTTCACCTCGGGCTTTAGCTATGCCACTTTTATTTCAATTTCTTCATGCAAAAAGAAAATACAAAAATTATTATGTACAATTAATGGAAGGGGGTGATGATTGTTTACACGATATAATGTTTGAGAAACATACCATTCATAGGCCCTCCTCCAATGACGTCTCCATTTCTCTCCTGTAGTATGTAGGCATTACTCCCGCAGTATGCTACAATCTTCAACGGTCCCAACCACAGATGGTCAAACTTCCCATGCTTTACCTTATCTTCATTTCTAGTGTCCCATCTTAGTACCAAGTCTCCCAGTTTGAATTCATCCACCTTGGTATGCCTGTCGAAATCTTCTTTGATATTGTCTTGGCACAACTGAGCATTATTGAAATCCTTTTCCCTGGTTTGTTGGACATTAGTTAGCTCATCCTTTCTTCTTCGAGTGGCATCTGTTTCTACGTCCTTCTCCTTTAAGAACCTCATCACTGGAAACCCCAATGCAGTAGGGAAGATTGCATCTGTACCATAAACAATCTGGAAAGGGGATGTGGCTATAAATCTCTTTGGGGTGATTATGTTGGCCCATAATGCATGGATGAGATTTTTGTGCCAAGCCTTTTTATTATCTTGCAGCAGTTTCTTGATAATTCTGACTAATATTTTATTCGAAGACTCAGCCAACCCATTTCCTTGAGGGTAATAAGACGTGGAATGGCCAAGGGTGATATTGTAATCACTACAAAATTTCTCTATTTTCTTGGACTTGAAAGTTGTTGCATTGTCTGTTATGATCTTGATTGGGCATCCGAACCTGGAAAAAATATTGTCTTCTAAAAACTGGATGATAACAACATATGTTTCCTTCCTGGTGGGAATTGCCTCAATCCATTTAGTGAAATAATTTGTTTCTATCAAAATCCACTTGTGTTGGGCCGAGGACTGTGGATGTATTTCCTCTATAAATTCAAGGCCCCAATTTCTAAACGGAGCTTTCACAGAGATGGGTGTCAAAGGCAGAGGCTATAATTTTCCCTTCCCATCAAAAATTTGACATTCATGGAATTTTGAAACCTCTTTATAGACATTTAAAAAAATGTTAGGCCAATAGAACCCAACCCTCAAAATCTTATGCATAGTGGTTTTCCAATAATGGTGACCCCCACAGTCACCCTTATGGAACTCTCTGATGGTATTTTTTGCTTCTTCTTCTAGTAAACAATTCAATAAAATTCCCCATATATCTTTCCAATATAGAGATTTATATACCATAAAAAACTTCATTGCCTTCAGCTTCAATAATATGGCCTTTGTTTTTCTAAATTCAAGAGGAGATTGCAAATTTTTTAACACATAGATGTTATTTGCATACCATGTGGAGTCAAGAAATTTCTGGGATATTTGGGGAGTTATCTCTTCTTTTTCACCCTCTGACAGGTCTACATTGAAATTTATTCCTAGGAGTTCACAATTGGTCTATTCCATCAGCTTCATAAGCCCTTGTCCCTTGATCAAATTGGTGGGTTTTATCTCAAGGTCATATTCTAACAGAATTGCTATCCATTTCCCCCTCTTTCCTTTAGGATCAGGCTGGGTAAAGATGTCTTTCACAGAGCTACTAGGCACATAATTAGTGTTATTGGAATGCAACATGTAAACTCTAAATTATTTCAAGGCCTTGACTAGTGCATATGCTGGCCTCTCCATGATATCATACTTCAAAGGGGCATCCCTCAATGTCTTGATGTAATATGCTATGGGATTCTCAAAATTCTGCTCATATTTTTGTAGTAAAACACAATCAATTATGTGCTCTGAGGCAAAAGAGAACAATATGAAGTCCTTTTCAAAGTTTGGGTTGGATAGTACTGGAGCCTTGGTTAATGCCACTTTGATCTCTTCAAAGGATTTTCTAGCATCAGGGGTCCACTTTATTTCCTTTCCTTTCTTGAGCATGTTGGTAATATACTTAGAAATATTGTACCTCCTTTTTACTTCTGGGTATGCCAATTTTTAATATCCTCTCAACTCTGCTGGGATCTACCTTTATCCCCTCTTTTGAACTAATGTGACTGAGCAACTTTCCTTCTTCCATGGTGAAATTTGAATTCTTAGGATTCAACGAGATTATGAACTTTCTACACTTATGAAATTCCCTTCTTAGATGCTTGAGGTGTTCTTCATATGAAACAGAATACACAGTGATATCATCTAAGAAGATAACAATGAATTTGTCTTTTTCATCAACAAAATCTATGTCCATAGCTCTTTGAAACTTTGCCCCTGCATTCATGAGCCCAAATGGCATATTGGCATACATGAATGTTCCCCATGGAGTTGTGAAGGTTGTCTTCTCTTGATCGTCAGGGTGCACCATAATCTGATTGTATCCAGAGAAGCCATCTAACATTGATATTTTATGTGAACCCACCACTTTCTGTAAAATGTGATCTATCTTAGGCAGTGGGTAGTTGTCCTTTAGAGATACTCTGTTCAAATTTCTGAAATCCACACACAACCTCATTTCTCCACTCTTTTTTCTGACCGGCACCACATTTTCTACCCATTTAGAGAATCTCATGGATACTATGATCTTGGCTTCAAACATATTCTTCACTTATTTCTTGATCAAGAGAAGCAACAAAGGGTTTATACTTCTTAATTTTTGTTTGAAAGGTTTGTAATATTCTTTGATTGGGATCACATGTTGGATTATACTAGTGTCATAAACTTTTAGATCATCGAATCTCCAAGAAAAAACATTAGGGAACTCTTTCATTAATTTGATATATTTTTCCTTGACTTTAGGGTTGAGTGTTCTGGACAACTTAATGATCTTTGGGTCCTCCTGAGTCCCAATATTGCAATCTTCCACATCCCCTTCATTTACTGTAATTTTTGGACTTCTGACCACATCATTATTATCAAAGAGTTTCTCCAATGAAACCAGACCCTTGGGAATGATGTTTCTCTTTAGTTGAACTATGTCTCTACCTGCAATCTGATTTTTGAAGTACCCATCCTTGGTGAAAGCAGTTGCATATACCTCTTCATCATCGTATTCTTCATCAATGTTCATATTTTCAAATTCATTCTCCATCTTGAGGAAGCTTTCTATTTGTTTGTCATCTTCAAAAACCTACCAATACTTAATATTATATGGTATTGTTGGCGTGTATTTGACATCGACCTCATATTTTCTACTAGGGAAGATTGGAACTTTGAAAACCATTGTTGAAGTAGCCAAAGCATCAACAATTTGATTCTGCTCTCTGGGAATTGTTGAGAGATTGTACTCTAGAAATTTCTCAAGGAGATCTAGCACAAGGTTCCTATATGCCCTCAATCTGGGATGCTTTTCTTGGTAGATGCCTTTGATTTGATTTATAATTAGCTCAGAGTCTCCATGTACATCTATTCTTTTGGCAACCAATTCTTTCAAAACCTTCAACCCCAATATTATTGCTTCATATGTGGTCATGTTATTCGTGCATTCAAAAACAAGTTTATAAGAACACAATTTTGAATCTCCTTTGGGGTGATTGATTCATATGCCAGCCCCTACTCCCTCTCTGCAGGCAGCTCCATCGAAACCCATATTCCATATATGATCTTCTGTGTTATCTTGTTTCCCTAAAAAATCCTCAATCTTCTAATCAGACCTCTCTTTGTCAGCCATATCACTTTCTGGTTCTTTCTTTTCCAAACACAGGTCATTGAAGAAAATGGAAGATCCCAACTCAGTTTCCACAGAGTATATGGGATGATTACTTGGTTGTGACTTGTTGTTGACCATGTATTTGAGAAAAACCTCTCTGTACAACCTTTTGTCTTGACCAAAGACAGGGATGGTGTCATATGACATGTCCATCTAGAGAGTTCCCTTTAATTTTGCAGCCCAAGACCTTGATAAAAGCATTCCAAACTTGGGAGGAATATTATAAACCACTACATCCATAACCATGTTCTTTTCACATATCTATGCTAAATATACCACCATATCTTTGATAAGACCCAGGCACTTCACCTTCCCAGAATCAAAGGAGAACGGGTCTTTGTAAGGCCTTGTGATGTCCAGGCCTAGTTGGTCCATGACCACCTTGGGAATTAGGTTATGAGATGCTCCTAAATCCAACATGGCATTGTGCAGAGTCATATCATGGATTTTCAGGTTGACATAGAAAGGGTGGACTTCTTCATTATCACTATTTTCTTACACTCATGGTCCAAATAAGATGGCAGGGTGATCATCTTGTACATTCAGGGTATCAAAATTTTGTTCCATCTTAAGCATCTTGATGATATGATTTCTATATTCATTGTTCTTGATCAATTCATTGAATGGTACAAAAATTTTAATCTTAGCCATATCACTTTAAAAACTAAAGGAGGATGGATTTTTCTCTACCTCTTTGGTGATTGTTTCTTTCCTCGCCTCTAATATCTTCTTTTGGGGCTCTTATTTCTGCTTTCCTTTGTCCACAGAACCTTTTGCAATAGAATCCTTTTTGGGCTGACTTGAAGAGGGTATGTTACTATGAGCTTCATTGGTGGGGTTTCCTTTTGGAGGATTTCCCTTTGAGGGGTTTGAAGGTACTTTCTGATTTTGAAGATTATATTGTCTTTGGAATTGCATGATGGCATTCTGTAATCTTGTTTGGTAATATTCCCTTTCTACCTCTAACCTTTCCTCCTCATCATGCATGAAGATCTCACTAGCATCCACGAACTGGTCATGCTCTTCTTTAGTCAAAAATATGTATGTTTATTTATCTTCATAGCAGTTCATGTTGTCCTCAAAATATCCATCATAATTCTCATTCACATAGTTATTTTGAAAAGGAGGCCTTATTTTCCAGTCCCCTTGATTCCCTTGATTTCTTTGATCTCCTTGATTCCCCTGATTTCCTTGATTTCTTTGTCTAATTTGTGGAATTGTCGGTCTTGTCTGATTTTTGTGTGGGCCTTCAACCTGTTCTTTGTTGTTAGGCTTGTTATATAAGGCCATTATTTCCATCATTTTCTCCATGGTTTTCATTATCATTTCAAACCTTTCCTCCGATGTTTGTGAGGTGGAAGGTTGTGCCTTATCTTGAGCTCTGTTCATTTCCCTGTCAGAGTCATATTTGATCTTTCCTGATGTCATTAGATTCACTTCAACCTTTATGGAATCAGTCATCATATCACCTAATGAAGAAGATATTTTTTCACTCAATAACAAAGCAAAATCACTTTCAAAAGAATCAACATATCTAAGTTGAGTGGATTTACGGGTGGGCTTTACCTCAGTAGGAATCAGATTATAAACCTTTACAAGTCTGGCTGAAAACTACTACACCGTTTCATTAGGTCACCTCTTCATGTTGTTATATTGAGTCAACAACTGAAGGAGGTTCTTTTTGTCACCCCATTTTGTGATAAAACTATTTTCAAAGGCCTCAAAATTTATGATACTAGCTGTCGGAAGAGCTCTGAACCACTTCCTCACTTCTCCTGCAAGGATTTGTGAAAATAGTCTCATTTTTACATCCTCAAAATCTACTTCTTCCAAGTCTATAAATTCATTGAACCAATACAGATGTTTTTGAGCTCACACACTATCTTTAGCATCATACAGTTTGATCCTCATATTATACTCTTGAGGTAAATCATTTAGCTGAGTAGGCAGTACGAGAGGAGAAAATCTAGCTACCATGGTTGTTGTGAGGGGTCAAAGTAGCTATTGGTTCTAAGTGTGAATCACTATAGGCTTCACAGATGTAGCTAAAATCAAATCTTGGAATCTCTTTTTGTCAAAGATGACCTCGCTCAAACAAGATTCAAATTTAGTTCTGAACAGAGTATGTTAGAATTTTACATCAAACTCAAGGTATTAAATGCTAGTCACTCCATCCTTGGGTAAGGACAGGTATCAGTCTAAATGAAACACTGAAGTTACTTTTTTTATTTTATTTTATGTACAAGCTTCTCAAGATCAGACACATGGATTGCACCTTCTGGGTCTGGGTTACTCCTAGTGTGAATTCTCTCAGGAGCCAGGATTTCTAGCTCACACTATTTGATGCAACTGGTCTTTTGGTAATGGAGTCACCAGGGAAAAAATAATCTCAGCCAATAAGGTATTTGATCCACTGTCACCCTCAAGAATCAAAAATAAATCTTTAAGTCATTTTTCCCAGGGAAGATTTCACTTTTGATCCCTGGCAATGGTGCCAGAATGTTAACACTCTGTAATTTTTGTCCGGTTGATAGAAAAACGACAGAGGTAACTGTTTCAACCTACTTTAGAGCTGGGAACTATCCTGCTCAATTCATAGAGGGATCTCTCATGTCACTTGATATTTCTTTGGTAATCGGTGGCTAGATTTAGTTTGTTTTGGGGTTTTTATAAAGTTGTTGGCAAGGAAGGGGAGGGACACTTAGGGATATGGAGTCAAAATTATGAAAGTGAATGAAAACAATGACTAGCCAGTAGAACTCTCCAAAGGATAAAGGATAAATGAGGAAATGAATATGATTCTTAAATTTTATTTAAGCAGGGTGTAAGAGGAAGGAGAAAACAAATAACTGCATCAGAGCATTACTAAAATGATATGAATTAGCTAGGAATAAAATTACATAGTTTAAATTGCTTAAGCTAAGAGCATCACAAGATGAATTTTGGACCTTTAAATCTCCAATTTAAACAGAAGAAAATGAAAATGGAATTAAAGAACATAGGAAATACATACAATGAAAGGAGACAAAACTCATATCACTACCATTATAATCTTTTCATAGAGACTTCAAAAGCTTATGCATATGTATTCAATTCAGCTCCAGAAAATTACAATTGAGTTCAGTAACAATTAAAAGGTTCCCTTGCACTTTTGCCAACATCAATTCATTCGGAACTTCTAGTACTTATACAATTCGATTACAATGGTTGAACTGAAACATTTCAGCTTCTAAAACTCACTACAGTAATTTCAACTGACGATCTTAGTATGTGAACCGATTTACAATGATTAAACAAAAATGTTTCATAAACTAACAGTTGATTTCTTTGACTGCTCGCCTTTTGTCTCTGCCATCTATATTTATTTGATCTTATGTCGAACTCGCCAATCTGGTGACACTTGGAGGTTATTTGTTGGTTCTTGGAAAACTCCATTTTGTCTTTCCTAGATGCATGATCTCTTTCCACTGTAATTCAGAAGGAATCTCGTAATCCATCGTTTCCTTTATCAAGATCTCCAAGTCGATGCAAGTAGCATAAGTCATAGTTGGCAACCCGATATTTACAATCTTGAACTTATTTAAGATCTCAAAATTTGTGGTCAAATATTCCACCAAATTTGGTCCTTTCAGGTTTTCCCCCAGGCCTTCAAACTTGGAATGATCCATTCTGCACTGGGAGAGGAGAGAATTGTATTCCTCTTGATCATATAATTTCTCTTTGCCATCCCAAAATGGTGGGAGGCCTTTGATAAACAATTGTTCAAACAGATCCTTAAATTCATGTATACTCTGCTCCATCTGTATGGCTTTGGTTTGAACTAACTTGAGTAAGTTGTGCTTATAAATGATCCTCTTGGACCGAATGATCAGTGTAGTCATGTCTTTGACCCCAATGGTCTGAATTTCAGTAGTGGGAACAAAATTCAGCAAATTTATAGCGTTTTGGGCCCACTATGAAGGATTTTTCTCCAATGTCTCATTCACAACAGTACACCTGCTTCAGGCAATGATAGCCATGCTATCTTTGTCATTTAAGAAATTTAGGTGTACCCTGAACTTAGTAGCAATAGAGTCCCAGATTACATGTTTAGCTCCTTGCAAAAGTGCTTTACCCTTCAACCTCGTCTTTAACTTGTCTACTCTTTCCTGCAAATCTTGATTTTCTTTTTGGAATTGGGCCATCTTCTCATTCTTTATATTCATTTCTTGTTGCAGCTCTTTTATATCTCCCTTAAGGATCTTGATCTATCCTTCCTTCAGGCTAACCTTGGACATAACTTGAACCAGCCCATCAGTGCTTTGACCAATTTCTTTAGTAGATGGTCCAACAGCAGCCATGTCTAAAGTTATTTCCAACCCTTGTGACCAATTCACCTTTTCTTTCTCCAGCTACAATACTTTGTCTTTGTAATTCAGTGATTCCTATCGAAATGTCCCTTTTTCTTGTTCTAGAGCAGCCAGCTTTGCTGCTTGTGGATGCTCTACGGATGAAATCTTTAGCCTCTTCTTTTTAGATCCCACTCTCCACCATTTCCATGTTAATTTTCCCTTTAGGTTCTTCTTCCTCCAGATTTACTATCTGTGGATATTGTGTGATTTTCATTTTCTTGGGAACATTTTGTTGACCATTGGGTCCCAAGGCCTTTGAACTGCTTCTTTTGCTATAAACCCTCATCTTGGGAGCTTTAATAATCAGCCTTGGAGGATTTTTCTTTGTCTAAGTCTATTGTAGGTTTGACCCCATTTGTTGTGTCTGATAAATCTGCAAAATGACTTCCATATCTACATGGGTTTCCATAGTTTCCAATTTATCAAAACCTTCAACATACTCATGTTCAAAGGACCATGTTTGCTCATCAATCTTATTTTAGATATGACCTGATGTGGATCATATTTTATTCCTTGTAGCTATGTGAATCCAAACTCCTTGAGCTTGACCTGGATCTAAGGCAAGTAGGATCTAGTCTTCACAACAAAGGGACCTATTATAAAAGGAAATTTTAGGTTGGACGCTTTTTGCATTTTTAGAAAATGTTTAGTTTCTGAGGTGATTCTTTGCCTGATGAACTCCAGGGAAAAGACTCTGGGTGTCAGGAAAATCGACAACAACAAGGTGCTTCTTGGCAGCCATATATCCAAATTACTATAGAATGAATAAACAACACCCAATCTCCCACTCTATTTTCTGGATTTGGCTGCAAATAACTTTTCATGTCTGTTCGCAGTCAATCTGTCACTGGGTGAGCAAAATGGAGACCGCTCTGCATGCCCTGTTGGGTTCACCAAGGCAGAACATCTGTGGCAGCAAGGGTTAATAGAAAACAGAAAACAAAACAGAATACAATCTAACTACGAACTGAAAGCAAATAACATTACAAAAATAAACAAAAACATCAAACATAAGACAAGGGAGTTGTCAATGGTTTCAAGGCTTGATCTATTAGAGAAACCAGAGCACACGCTGAAGACAGGGATAGGGGTTCCCTCTCCCTCCAGCGGAAGGTCCTTCGGGGCCCTCAACAAAATGCTTTCCTTACAAAATGAACAGAACAGAAATGAGTGGTGAGAGAACTCTGGATTACACAGTTGATGGACTGGTTGTCAAAGGCTAGGCTCTGAATCATCTGGACAGCGTAACTCTACTTTGAATTCTCTGCTAAAACAATGAGTCTCCACGACTATTTATAGCATTTTCCAGGCGGTCACGTAACCAACTTTCAGTGTAAACACGGACCTATTTAGGGTTCACTTAAGCCATTAATTCGCCGAATTTGCAGAGCCGACCCTGATCTGAAGGTCAAATCATCTTGGGGGCCGATTTATTGGCGGTCGGGAGGCCGACTTAAGAAATTAATGCGTCGTATTAGCAGATGCGCGGATTTTTATGTTGACAAGCGTGCGTCGGGGCGCGCATGCGCCAAAAACACGTTTTTGTCCCGCGCCAAAAACCAAGCTGTTGTAAAGTGCCCTTCAATTTTTGGTTACTTTGTATAGTTTTTTACCCTTCTGGAATGCTGTGAACTTAATTCAGTGCCATGGATGACTTCATTGTTGTTTTGATGATGTGTAGTTCTTTTCGCCATGTGCAGACGAAATTTCAGTGATAACAGATGCCCCCTGATGGATGAGGTTAGGAGCATACGTATAGCCGAAATCCATCAATGTTTCTTCTACTGAGATTGTTTTTGTAAGGGAAAGAAATAGTGGGACCCTTCAGAGCGATGCGTTGAAGGAAAAAGGAACCCGTATCTCGACCTTCTGAGAGACATGCATGAAAAAATATACAACTATGTACAAATGAGGTGGGCATGCCCCATGCTCGTGTGATGTAACTCTGGAAAAAAAAAGATGACGGAAGTGTTGGTGTAGACAACTACAGCGCCCTCGGGGGCGGTAATGATAAAGGCAGAAGACAATTCTGCAAATGAACCTACTCTGAATAATAGGCAATGATCGTTGTAATAAGCCGTGACGATGATGTTGGCATTGATGGCCCTACCAAGTTCATAGGTCTTCGGCAAATGACAAAAAGAACTGCAATAGTCGCAAAGTAAGACCCACCATAACATGAGAGAGTGTTGGCGTCGAATGTTATGGGGGCCAACGACAGCAGGGAGAAATGTTGTTTCTCCCTGTGCCGTCCGAGATCTCTCATTAATAGAGAATGAGAATCAAGATACTGTCTCCCTTCTGGAAAATTGTGTTGATGTCGACAAAAGGGGGACGCGACTCCCAGGAGCAAAAAGGGTACACCGTGGAATCTACTGAGGTGATGAAGTAGCAAAGGTACATGGACGAAGTCCAGAAGTGGGATGACTCAAGACTTCCCTTGGTTGGAGGATATATGAGAGAAAAAGTGGCCGCAACCATGTAACAAGGTCGAGTGTCAGGGGGACGACAAGACCAGGGCTAAGTTGTGCTAGAGGCGGGACAAGGTGAACAAATTCAGAGGGTAGAGGTAACTGACCTGCGGGGTACTCTGAGGATATGGATGATTTTGGCAAGGGTAAATGATAAGTATTGCTCCAATCCAAGGGTGACATGGGTTGTGTATGGCCAAAAAAAGCAAGTCGCCAACGGTGACGACAAAGAATGTACTGACTGAAGGTAAAGGTGTTTGTACAATAAATAATAAATAATAA
>ML829660.1:0-21946 GCA_009831015.1 Picea engelmannii
TTATGCTAAAGCAATGTTGATGACACTGAAATGAGGATGAAATAAGATATGGGAGGAGAGGATGACAACCTAGAACTAGATAAAACCTCAACATAGGTCGAATTTGGGCAACTATGTAAAACAAAGAATTTGCAGTGCAATTTCTCAGTTTGCAGCATGTAGATGAAGTCTGTAGCAAATATATTTAAGAATAGGGTTTCAGTCAGAAGGTTTTGCAAATTCGCAGGCATGGAAAGGAGGAAGATCTTGAATTAGATGATATTTATCAGACTTGGGTGAATACACAATCAACGAAGGTTTTATTTACTGAGAAAATATAGGGTTCGTAGCACATTCTATTAGCAACGCATACAACGAATATAGTTTGTAGAACTAACAATAATTTGCAGTAGATAGAGATATGGCTATAAGAAAAGGTTGCAATTGATATTTTTGAAATGAAAACAAGAATCTTGGGTATACATAAACTTTAATATACAAGGACTATGGAAGTTAACCAAGTAAAAGGAGTTTGTGACGCGAATGATATGAAACAGTTTGTTGTGAACAGAAAGTTTGTAGCAGTTAGAGTTTGATCGTAATCAATCTTCATGAAGTCGAATTTAGACATAAATCAGAGTACCTATATATAGCTCTCTCTCCTTTTTTGCAGAAAACCTGAACCAATCAGTATTAATTTTGTTAATCCACCATCAATCCTCTACAGAGAGTTTGTATTAGCAGGAGTCTGCAGCAACAATCAGTCTGCAGTGCAATTACAGTTTGTAGTGAGTTGGAACAGTCTGTAGTGCATCCTTTGCAAAAGGAAATAAAGATAGAAAATGGTAAACCCTCCTTTTGAAAACGACCCTTTATAGTTTCTTGATGATGTGATGGTGCTGAAAATAAGAAAACCAACTACCACATTTCCAAAACATAATGATATGTGAGTTAGTGCAAGATGTACTTTCTTGATTCGCTATGAAATTTTAGGATATATTGTAGCATATAATTTGACACATGATATGACTCCCAAACAGTTAGATGTGACATGAAAATCCTTTGTACACCTTTTTGGGACATAACACTTGATGATGATGACCTTTAAAACAAAGAGATATAACCAATACTTTCCCTTTTTGTTAATTATGACAACTGCCATCATGACACCAAGACCTTCCTAAATGGACTCGAATCAGATTTCATGACTTAAGAGACAATCAAAACATGATTTATTGACATAATAAATGACTCAAAAACTTTTAATAACTTGACCCTATGACTCAAACCTAGAATCTTAAATGGATGACTGATACAGGAAGCACTGACCATATGAATAACAAATACCAATGGTCTCCTTCACTGACTAATGTTATCCTATGGCTTACCTTAACCAATCACTAAGTCTAAATTTTCACCTATATTTCTATTATTCATTTAAGATATTAGTAATATACCCTCAAGTCACGACTAATGATTTAGTTAATATTTCCTAGCCTAGTCATCATGCATGATTTTAGGATCTAGAGAAAATATCTCTATGAGGTGGCATCACCCATTATACTATAAATATGTAACATTGGTGTGAATATATGTAAGAGTTGGCTAGTGAGACTTTTCTGCCATCTTATTGTTCCTGTCTATATTTTATCAATTGGTATAAGAGCTTCTTTGTTTTATCAATTGGTATCAGAGATTATTTGTTTTATCAATTGGTATCATATCTCTTATGGTATTAATGGCCTAATAGCTTCTCCATGGTGAAAATAGGATGAAAATACCAAAGTCGTGGTGAAAATTGTGAAGGAAGAGAAACGGTACTGAGTGCATTTTAGTTTTGAGGAATGTATAGAGGAATGTAACGTAGACCATATCATAGTATTATATTCTTCCCAACATTCTATAAAATTTCTTATAGATCTTCCAAAATAAATCTGGTTACAACCCATTACATGGAGATCGCCCAAGAAAAATTGAACGCTTGACATTGAAGATGAATCTCAACTATTCACTCAGCTCATCAACCATCTGCTCAACATTTTTTCTCATCCAATATCTCCAAATCAAAACTCGTCGTTAGATGCCATCGATTGATATTTTCTGATGAGATCCTACAACGATCTACATCAACATAATACAGATCTTTTTTAGTCTGGATTTATTTTTCAAGGAATGTCTTCAAGCAGAGTGATGGACCCGTATTGAGGAATGATGCAGACATTTTCCCAAGATAAATACAAGGATCTGGTACCTATGGTGATCAATTCAAGAGACAATTTTTCATCTCATGTTTTTTATTCTATGTATTTATAATGGACAAATCCCAATTTATGTGTGAATTGAGAATTACGAATGCATGTATAAATATGGAATGTCTTTGAAAGAGAGGTTATTTTTTCATAAAAAGAACAATACTCTGTTCTTTTCTGGGTTGAAATGTGTGATAGTGATTCAACCTTCCATTGATAGAAGCAAATTCAAACTTGTATTAAAGACCGATCACTGTATTCCCATATCAATGATTGAACAAGTTTTCACACATTACAACCCAGATTCCTGCATGGAGCTACATGTGGAAATGCACCCAGTATACACAAAACAAGATTGAATTCAGATGTCATAAGTCTCTACGATGAGCAGAAGGTATTTTCCCGCGTTAAAAGAAACGTGATTTTGAGCCCTGGCAGATCACACCCTCCTCTATCCACTGTGGCGACTTCAGATCTTCCCACAGATTGGGTTGACTAGCGCTTTCAGTCAAGAAATAAAAATATATACTATAGATAAGCATGAATTAAACAAACCTAAATCGTCCCCCACTGACCAACAAAGGTGCCTAGATATGGTGGAAGATCATGAAGATAAATGGGCAACTGAAGTTTGTAGTGATCTGTGTGAAATTGATTTGCTTCATATTTGCTTCAGAGAGGCAGTAGAGAGCATCAATGATTTTCATGCGCTGGATCTATGATAGACATTTTATTCCTCAAGTTTGGATGAGATCGAAAATGCATCCAAAGTGCAATCCAATGTGTTGGGAGAATATGGAGATCCAGAAAAGCATGGCCATAATTGGAATGTGCAACTTCATTGCAAGGTAAAGGATCTGAATTATGTCATTGATTATTCAGTTTGTGCAGAAATCGAATTCTGGAATTGACAATCAAGTTCCATATTCCATAGTCAGGGTTGAGTATGAATGTTAATCATCAGTCAGTGTTGTTTCTACTCATCATGGAAAAAACAAGAGGGTCAATATGAACATGGTGGGCCCATAACCAAAACACGAACGCGGATCTGAGATTTATTGTTGTTGTTGAATTGCCATAGCAAGTGCAGATCTAAAAAGATCTAATTCGAATGCATATCTGAGGCAAATAATCATCTCAACAAGAATATCCTGATTATTTGGATCTCCACGCAAATTGGTGCAATTTCACCCACTTAGATCTCTTATGCATGTCATATGATTTCTACGTGTCCTCATTTTTTGAAGCCACTTCTGTGCGGTTTTGGTGGACAGTTTTTCAACTGATATTAAATTATCAAAATCGTTGCAAAGATCTTTGTTCATATCGAGGTTTGTATTACGGTTTGTATTATGGACCAGATGAAGGACTGGATTGAGGACCGGATGAAGGACCGAAAATTGTTTTAACATAAATATATGGAGGTGAGTAAATGTAATATTTTTTCCTCATTAGTAAATAAGAGTGAGCATGAGTGAGAGATGTTCATTATTTCTTTATGACTTAGGAAAATGTTTAAGTGAGTGATGAACTAAGGTTCTAAGAAACTCATTTTCTGAGAAGACATTTATTGGTTTCTTAAGTGTTTGAGAGCATGAGAGAAATGTTATGAATTGAAAGCCTTGTTAAATCATGGTGAAGGAGAAAGTACATTATAGCCTTCCCATTGTATGTGGTCTTGTAAGAGAGATACATATAATAAAATTGAAGTATTTTTCTTTGTATCCTAGATCTGCCCGAAATTGAATAAGGGGATCGTAAGTACACCTTGTGTAGTTTGTTGTGGTGAATGTTTTCATGGTTGATTTATGATGTTTAATGTCTATTTTTTTACTTAAACACGTTTGTAATGTATCATTTAACACATCATACATTGAGTACAAGGAAATCAAATTCAGGCACACAAATTAATGACAATCAAGAACATATGATCAAGCATCTGTGAAGAAAATTCTAAAGCATTCAAGTCGTCACCCATATCAGTAATGGACAAATCAAATATTTAGAACTCAACACATAATGGAGCATTTGAAGTTAAATTGTAACTTGCAAACAATGTTTGTTGTAATATTACTTGATCAAGTTGATTTGTACTTGCAATAATGTATTTGTAAGTTTACTTTTCTTTTTGAAATCAAGTTGAGTTGAATTGGATTTGTCATAAGGCACATTCTTGGTTGAGCTCAAAACCCAAGAGTCATTGCAATTTTGAGTCAAAATTTGATAGGGTTGAGTGGTTGAAATTGAAATCATTGTAAACATCAAGTTTTCAGGTGCATTTTCGGTAGTATCTGACACCCTCAACTTCTTGAAAGAAATAAAGAAGAGTACAAGAGAGCATGAAACAAAATCAAGTGAGCGTGAAGTTCAAGCGAGTGATTCAAGTGAGTGAGTTGCAAGAAATCCTTTTTCTGTCGAGTCAAATTGTAATCAGGATCTACCTGCACAAGGAGACCTCATTTAGTGTTTTTGGAATGGATCGAAATCTAGAATTATTAGAGTTACTGAACACTCTAATAAACACCACTGAAGACAACACAGTGATATTGAACAAAGAAACTCTTCAATCAGTGATAACTTGTTTACAAGTGATGCAATCTAAAGTTAGACTTATTCAATATCTATCCCAACTATTGAATGATGAAATGGATCTCAAAAATCAATAGCCAGTGAAGTGTTCTGAACTAGTTTTTGATAATAACAATCCTATCTATGATGATGATGATGATGATGTTTATGTTGATGTTGATCAATAGTCAGTGAAGGAATAAATAAGTAAGACAACTCCATATGCAAACAAAGACGAACCTATTCATGAACCTACATTTCAAGAGTTTTCTTTTGACTTTAGTGAAGAAAACCTTTCACTGTTGCAACAACATGTAGTAAATCAAGTTCCACAGATTTCAAAGCAACAGGTTCAGAATACTCTTTCCAAGCCCATCATCAAACCTTGGGAATAAATCATATACAACAAGAATAGAACATGACTTGGATATGAAAAGGAAGTTACCTTTCATATTCCTGATTATTCCATACCAATAAAGTTCCATAGTGTTGGATTCCTTCAAGAAGATTCAATTTCACTTGTTCAAGTTAAGCATCAGATTTGATAAATGCCAACATTGTAATCATGTTGGTCACAAGGAGAATCTATTTTTTGATCTCCATCCTTTCCATCATTGTGGAAAGCATAACCAAACTTCAGACAGATGTTCAACACAGAAGAAACCTACAAGATTGAAGATTCACTATAAGTGGATTGATCCTTGGAAATGGTCATCAACAACCAAGCGATTATATAAGTCTTATCTAAGAATTCAATATCGAGTAAATACCAATATTTGTAGCACATATCATTTTTATGCCTCACATAAGTGGTCCCCTTATGGCGTAGCATTTGAGCATGGCCCTCACGAGATGATATAACATGTGGTTGTTTCCACATGCCCACTTTGTGTTGTACTCAAATGGAACAAGTATGGTACTCTCTTGAGAATCAAAGGAGGGAGTACAATGATTAAACTCTCATGCACCTTAAGGGAGGGAGTTAAAAATTCCAGTGATGATGGTTCATGAAACCAATTGTGGTCTCTCCTTTCAAATGACAAAGGGGGGAATTGATGATGGAATTGGTTTTCAGAATAAAATTTTCAACAACAAGTATGCTAGGTGGGCATGAAATTTGCCAAATGGGCAACTACGGTCTGTAGATGACAGACTTTAGAAGAATTATGGTTCAATAAGTTTAAGTTGAATCATACATAATTGGGATGTTGATTTTGATTTTGAGAGCAATGATGTGTACGTTTGGTTCACATAGATGGTCATTCGACCTAGCAGAGGACAAGAGGATCCTTATGCATTGCAGCTTGGCATTTGATTGAGTTGTCAGGCATTTTCAAGGATGTGCCAGACTAGAATTTCATTCACTTATCTTGGTTTTCTCTCATCAGATTGGAGTTTACATTAAGTGAACAAATTGCATGCATCCTAGCTCACATGATTACATAGTGATATTTTCCAGAGATGGCATACTTTGGAAGGATTATGGTTCAATGACTTGCAATTGAATCATACACATTATACATTAGGATGTTGTTGGACACCTAAAAGTGTCAAAATTGGTTAGTGATCATCCAAAAACCATCAGATACGTGGTATCAATTGATTAGTGGTTATCCCAAACCACAGATTCATAGAGAACTTCCAGTGATACACTCATAGTAGAGTGGTGATACTACATGTTCACCAATTAGCATAAGACAATATATTCTTCTAGCTCAAATACTTGGAAAATTGATCAAATTTTCAAGCAATCAAGGAATGTTCAGATATTGCAGTTGTTCACTTCCATATCTCAACTCTTTTCTAGTTCATTTTAGATGAACCATTCAGCATCCAGATTGAGGGTTTTTCAGGCAATTCTTCATTAAGGTTCAGCTCAGGAGTTTCAGTATGAAGATGTGGAATTGATACCAGTTTATGCTTTATTGTTGGTATTATTGATCGGACTTGTGATTGAGGGGGGGATTGTTAGCCTATGGCTTACCTTAACCAATCACTAAGTCTAAACTGTCACCTATATTTGTATTATTCATGTAGGAAATTAGTAATATATCCTCAAGTGATGACTAATGATTTAGTTAAGATTGCCTAGCCTAGTCATCATGCATGATTTTAGGATATAGAAAAAATATCTCCATGAGGTGGCATCACCCATTGTACTATAAATATGTAACATTGGTGTGAATATATGTAAGATTTGGCTAGTGATCCTTTTCCGCCATCTTGTTTTTCCTGTCTATATTTTATCAATTGGTATCATAGCTTCTTTGTTTTATCAACTAAGCTAACAAATTTAAAAATATTTGAAAGGTTTTGAACCCTATACATCCTATGTTCTAACACTGTGAACTTTCAATTTTTGATTAGCATATATTGGTTGAAGAGGGAAATCTTGGTGGTAAATACCAGGACCACTTGCTCAAGGGTAAGGGCAAGATGGATTCCAAGAATAAAATCTAGTTTGATTCTTCTGCATAGAAACTGACATTTCATGATCTTGGACTCGAGATACAACCACAATAAAGTTAGAAGAAGAATATGTGTCGATATTGTGGAACGACCAGACATGTTTAGAAGAAATGTTTCAAGAAGCGAGATAATTAAGAGGAGAAGTTTAAGAGACTTGAAAGAGATGTGTTGATTGTTTTTCAACCCACTGATAATTTCACCTTCCAAGTTGGGACCTCTCAAGCCTTTATGTCTCATACTACTCAAAATGAATGGGTTTTCAACTCTATATGCACTCATCATATGGAAAAAGATACCACTTTATTCATGAGACCGAATAAAGATGAGTAGAGTACAATCTATGATGCAGATGATTTTGCTTTGGATGTTGTTGGTCAAGGTGATGTAGCTTGTCAACATGTCAAAATTGTCGATGTCTATCATGTTCCATAGCTGAGTTCCAATATATTGTTTGTTGCTCAGTTAACTCAGACCAATAAGATTGTGGAATTTTGGCTCGATCAGTTCTATGTTCGGGATTTGAATAAAGTGAAGTTGTTTGTCACTGAAGATATTCTTGACCTAAAAAACCATTTATAAAAGTTCCATGACTCGACTTGACCTAAATATGAACCAACTGCACTTATTTCTCACACTGATGAGAGGAGTCGAGTTTGGCATGAATGAATTGGACATTTGAATTTCTGAAGTCTATTGGAATTAACAACGTAGAACACGGTTGTTGATTTACCGAGGGTGTTTCCCCCTAAAGTGTATGTAAGGGTTGCATACTTGGGAAGAATCATCAGGAACCATTCGACTCTAGAAAAATGTGGTGAGCATAGAACCTACTAGACGTGATTTGTAGTGATGTATGTTCTATCAACTTACCTTCACTCACAGGTGCAAGGTACATTTTGAATTTCATTGATGATTTCTCTCATTTCACATGGGTCTTTTTTCTGAAGAATGAAAATATTGTCTTTGAGAAGTTCAAATAATTTCGGGCCTTTGCTAAAAATAAATATGGTCGACCCATCAAGTGTTTGAGATCAAAAAATGGTGGTGAGTATTTCAATCAACCCTTTGAGGAGTACCTACCTCGATCTGGTATTAACTGGGAGTGATCGGTCCCTCAAACACCTCAACATAATGGATTTGTAGAATGCAATAATTAGACGTTAGTCGAAATGGATATATGTCTTTTGTGGGATAAATGCCTACCTCCTTTTTCCTGGGCTGAAGCAATCTATTGTGTCAATTATCTACTCCATCGCATCTCGACTCTCAAGTTGTTCCTTCCATGACTCCATTCAAATGATGGTATGTGAAGAAGCCTTATGTTGGCTACCTCCATGTGTTTGGATGTGTTTCATGGGCCCATGTTCCTAATGATTGTAGAAATAATTTGGATGCAAAAATTCATTCTTGCATCATGATGTGATACTCTGAAGAGTCGAAATCCTGTCGAGTATTTGATCCTATCAAATGGTAAATTATTGTCCGACGTAATGTTTGGTTTGATGATAATTCTTCCAGAGTTAATGTGTTGAATAAATCCTCTGGATTTCTATAGCATGATCCATTTGATGTTGTCTTGGACATTGGTTCTATTGCTCCACTCTCCAGTCCCTTGACTGGTCCATTGAACTTTCTTCCTATTTCAAGTTGATCATCGACCTCCCTATTGGTATGCTAGATGAAGATCCTTCTTCTTCTTATCAAACTAATGAAGTAAATCATAGTTCACTCATTTATTTTCTTCCCCGATGGGTTATCAAGACAATCGAATCCACTAGAACTAATGTTGAAGATTCCTCTTATGACCAATAGACTTGAAGGAGGAAGAAACATGTTAGTGTTGTCGTGATGACTTATGTCCTTGAAACCTATGATCATGTTACATACTCAGATTCCAAAGTCCGTACTAAATGAGGGCATGTTATGATGACTAAAATTGATTCTTCATCGAAGAATCATACTTGGGACTTGGTTCCCCAACTGCATGGAAAAAACATTGTAAAGTGTTGATGGGTCTACAAGACCAAATTTACCTCTGAAGGTTTTGTTGAGTGACATAAAGCATGCCTTGTCTCGGAGGTATTTTCTCAACAAGAAGGCATCAACTACCTTAAAAAAAAATCTCCCATTGAAAATATGAACTATGTTTGATTGATTCTTTCCCTCATTGCTTATTTTGGATGGAAAATTCATTAAATGGATGTGAAAAGTACTTTCCTACATGAAGACCCATCAAAATAAATTTGCAAGGAACAACCACCTAGTTTTGTGACGGATTCCAATTTGGTATGTCGACTCAAGAAGTCGCTTTATGGTTTGAAGTAAGCCCCCAGGGCCTGGTATGCTAAGATCGACATTTTCTTTCTTTGACCTAGTTTCAAATGGTGTAAATATGATCACAACTTGTATGTTGTCCACTCCAATGGAGATACTCTCATTGTTGTTGTATATGTTGATGATTTCTTCATCACTGGAAATAATCATGCTCTCATTTTTAGATGAAGAAATAACTTGTTGACTCCTTTGACATGACAGATCTTGGTACTCTGCATTATTTTTTGGGTTTTCAAGTATAACCACTGTGTGATGATTTTTTTTTATTTTTCAGTATAAATATGTAATGGATATGTTGACATGTATTAATATGGTTGATTGAAAAACTTGTGTCACTCCCTTTCAATATGGATTGAATCTTATTAAAACTTGTCAAACACTCGTTGTCAATGCTACACTTTATCAACAAATGGTCGACAATCTTATTTATCTTACTCATACTCAACCTGGAATATCCTTTGTCATTAGTGTGGTTTCTCTGTTGATGTAGGATCCTAGAGAAATCCACTGAAATACAGTCGAACGAATTGTTCAGTTTTTAAAGGGTGCCACATATTTTGGTATCAAATATTGTCATAAATCAGATTCACTAGTCAAGTTCGCCGACTCTGAATTCGATGGAAATGATGATGATCGGAAGTCCACTTCTAGGTATGTGTTTTCTATAGAACTAGACCTTTGGTGTGGTTGTGCAAGAAATAAAATGTAGTCTCATTATTGACTACAGTGGTAGAATATTGTGGAATCTTTCAAGTAGGTATTGAAGCAGTCTAGATTCGCCAACTTTTGGGTGAACTTGGCCTCCTTGTTCAAACCTCAACTACTATCTACTATGATAACCATCATGATATACAGGTTGTTAAAAATCTTGTTTTCCATGGTAATATGAAGCATGTTGAGATCCATTCTCACTACTTGAGACAATTGGTTCATGACCATGTTGTTTCTCTTGAATATTGTTGCATCGAATATCAAATTGTTGATATCTTCACTAAACCTTTAGTTGAAGCCAGATTTATCAAGCTACACACTTTTCTTGGGCTTCAGGAAGATGAAACTATGGGGGGTGTTCCAGTGATTTAATTTCACATACTAAAACTCTCAAGTTGTATGTTGATGGGGGGGTTTTGAGACATTAAGAGTCTATGGCTCATCACACTTCTAATGGGTTTAGTTGGTCAAGAGGTCAAACCTAATATGGATACAGTCGGTTGGGAGATCGACCATCACACCATATCAGTTGGTCATGTAGTCAATGTGTTTCTCAGTCGGACAGTCGACCAACATTCAAAGATAGTCGGGTGGTGGATCGACCAACCCTACAATCAACTACAAGTTGGACGGATAGTCGGTCGGGTCAAGTCCTGTAGAGCCAACTTAATAGAGTGGATTTTTTTGAGTCAACTCTAACTGACGACGATTATATGTGGACAAGATCCTCTAGATTCTATGGGAATTGATTAGATATTAATACTATAAAAGAGAACCCTTTGGGTCATTATCAACATAGTGAATTTGAAGTGTGTTGCACAACCAATCATGGAGATCAAGATGTGCAATATGGACTTTGATGTTTTGATCACAGTATGTTTGGATTAAGTGTTGTAACAGTTTATTTATATGCCACCTTTGTTCTTTGAAATTTTTACCTTCTTCGATTATCTGCAGTGTTTTGTTCTTTGTTTCATGTCCTTTTCCACCTTATTCGCCAACAAATTGGCCCTAAATTGAAGGATTCCAGATCTTGTACATTAACTATGGAGACTCCAAATGCATGTTAGCATTTGTTTGTTGGACAAATTACCTTTAATACACATCACATATCTTCAGTCACAAGATCAAAGTTGCAATCTATATAGTTTCCAAGATGTTGCTTGCCGGTGCCTTCTCTAATCAAGACATTCAAATGGTGAACAAGCAAACTACATCTAATCCTTATACTAATAGAATATAGTATTAGACATATCTTCCTTTTTGAAGTTGATTTTAATTTCCATTTTGGAAGTAAACAATAACTTCCATTAGTTTAAGCTTTACAATTTTTGCAATTTGACCTTTTATTTGTTGCAACATGTTTTCAATCGACCTAAAATTTAGAGTATAAATATCACCTAACATTGTACAAACACAAGTCTAAGCTAAGAATGGAAGTCATGCTTTATAAAATAGTCCAATATAAAATAATTTTTCTAGTCCAATCACCCAAAATGACATGTTGATCCAAAACCTTTTATACACATCATGACATTGGTCATCAAATTGCTAAAAAAATGTATGAACAAAAACTCTCAAAGACAATATTACAACATTGAACTATTAAGATACATACAATAGAGATTAGAACTACATAACCCATGTTTTAAGACACAACATTTCATTTAGAATTATGAATTGATATAAATAAATTAGTCACTTAATACTAGAAAATAGATCATGATTACTATTTTTATCAAATTATATTTTAAAATAAGAAACAATTTTGTATCCTATTGTCTTATATTGACCCTCTAGTGAGTAAACAAGATAATAAATTCTAAACAAAGTTACAAGGAAATGAAAATTAAAAAGGATAGTGAAGTATATTGATACGTAATAAGGAAGTAGGTTGGATATGCCTTGAAAATATTTGAGCATGATTTTAGCGTGAGTTTGATAAAACCAGGGTCCTTCTCAGGTTACCAACAAAAGGTACCGTGTAGTCTAGAGCATTCGAATTTTCATCTACTCCGAAGAGAAGTATCATCCGAAGTGTTGTTGAGATAAATAGATAAGGAAGGGTAGGGAAAAGACTTAGGAGGATCCATAGAGCCTTCAATACTCATTCCTAATATTTCACAAGAGACATGAACATATCTGAGACATACATGTGCAAGAATCGAACCTAATTTTCTTTGTGAGCAAGCATTTAAATGTAGAACCATCAAATAGAACTCATAAGCCATAAGGAAATACTATAATGCATAAGTAAACACACAGAGACACATCATAATTGAAAATTTAGGTCCTTGTTCATATTATCTTCATAATCCTTCTCTGATTACAGACTTAGAATTACACAGTAGTGCATTGTACAAACTCTTGGCTCTATACTCATGTCGCAGAGCTCCAATTCTCAAATTGATAGATCCCATTCATTACAAACTCAAGACTTGACTTAACTCGGATTACAAAAATCATCAGCAACTAATTTGACTGGGTCATAACAACAAGAATGACTAAATAAATCAACCAACCAACCCTTTTACAGTTACATTCATCCCTATATATAAGTTGGGTTGTGTCTTCCTTCTCGGCTTGCACACTTTCTTGTTTTGTTGAAACCGTTTGTTGCTTAGCTGGTGTTGTGCTGACTTTAGCAACTGCTTTCTGTTGCTCTTTCTCCAGGCCTCGGATGAAGCTTGCGCAAATTGTGCTCTGTCAAAACTTGTGCAATTCCTTATCCAAAAACAAAGGGCCCAACAGGCTTCGACCCCAATCCTTGACTCGCCCTCGAGTCAAGCGCTTGGTTCTTTCACATCCTCCAGGAGCATCTGTTGTTTTCCCTTGTCCTTATTTTCTTCTTCCTTGGGATCTTTTGTTTGTGCTTTCTCTTCTTTTATCTCTTCAAACAAAGGGCCCAATTCTGGTACTAACTCTAAGGCTCGTTGTTTCACCCTTTGAAAGCTTCCAACTTTGTCCTGCCATTTCCAGGCGAGGAGTGATGCCTCTGCAAGAAACTGTTGGGTCGTCTCTTTGCTATACTCCTTTGGCTTGGCCTCAACCAACAAGTTCCACTTAGAATCTTTTGTTGCATCAACTAGATGCATTTTCATGTAGGTTTTCTAAATTACATGTCGAAAGTCATGCAACTCCTTCTTGGCTATGGAATATGCCTCAAAGGGTGTATTCAATTCATTGTCGGCTTGTTGGATTTGGTCGAAATTCTGTTGTTTTTCCATGGGTTCCATTGTGGATGCAACTTCTTCATTAAACACCTAGATCTTTGTGCACACCTCCTCCAAGACTTGGTTTCATCGAGCAATGATGCCCATCCAGTCATTGACTTCCTTGAAGATTTTGGTGCATTCCATTGTGTGCTTGTGCAGTGTTGCTCGAGCATTGTTACCTTGCAATATTATCTTCTGCATCTTCTCCTCCAACTGCTGAGGTTTCTTCTCTGCTTCCTACTGGACCTATTGTAGCTTTTCTTCCAGCTGCTCGGTGTGACTAGTGAGTTTTGTCCATGCTTCTTGTAGCAGCTCGTTCTGTTTTTCTGGCTCACCGACCTCGTTAGCTTTAGGTAGGTCGGGCATGACCTTCTGAATCTCCAGCCAAGCTTCAACAAGTCTTTCCTACACTTTTTCCAGTTTGTGCTGGACTTGGAGTTTTTCATGTGCTTCCTGCATTCTACATGTTTGCACGATGAACTCTTCCTTCCATGCAAGATCGACGGATCTCTTGGCCTCCTGGAGCCTTTTCTCTAATTGGTCCATTGATGCTCAGATTAGTCCAAATAATTGTGTTGCTGGCCACTATACTAGGTCAACGGATGGAGTTGCGTCGTTGGGTGCTTGTGTCTACAGTGGAAGTCCACTAGTCATTGAATGGTCCGATCAGGTTTCTACCTCCTCCTATGTTAATGGTGCTAGTGTGATCCTCAACCTTAGCATTGTGGGAAAAAGAGTCAGAAATTTTTTTATGGCTATGCAGAGTTGCATCAATTCTGCGCATTGGTGAGGGTTCTAGAGAACCCACTGCATTTGTGCTCGCGTGGATTTCATATCCTTCCTGGTTGTTTATTCTGGTTCGTTGTGAGGATCTGGTATCTTTGGCTCTTCCAGTGCTTCTTCTTCATGCGCCTTGATTTCTTGGGCACCCTCACCCTTGGATGGTGAGGTGATTTATTGGTTTCTTTCATATTTCATCTCCTCTCTATCTCGGGCGTCTTTTCCTTGCACTGAAGACTCAGGATGTTGTTCCTGGGTGTTTGGATACAGATAATTCAACTTCATGGTTGGCTCCGATGCTTTGGGGTCTGGACCGGAAACTTATGATGTTGGTTTGGGTGTCTCTTAGGTTATTTCTGCGAGTCGTCACTCCACTATATCTAGTTGATCAAGCTGCATCAGCTCTAGGGTTGTGGCCTGATGTGGATTGGTGGTGGCAGGGTTGGGTGATTGGGGTGGTGGTGGTGATGGAGGGTGCTTAGTGACAAATGTGGACATAATTGTTTCAGGCTCTGGGTCATCCTGAATATCAATGATAGTGGTGGATTTAACCAATGTGTGGGTGTGCGGGGCAACTAATGAAAGGGGTTGGGGGTTCATAGGTTTGTTTGACGAGACCATGGTTCTGGGCCTCTTCACCAATGGTTCGGTACCGAACACAACACCCAAGATATGGTTGACATCTGCACCTGACAACATGGCATCATCTGGTAGCTAACGGAGGGTTGATGTTTTCCTCCGCTCTAACTATTGTATCTCTTCCTCATCCTTGGAGTCTGATTGTACTAGAGCATTTGGCTTCTTCGGCTCTGAGCCTGAGCTCAGTCCTTCTCATGCTTCCTTATATTTTTTCTTTAGCAGCTACGCAAGCAAAATGTAATGCATCTTTGACTTAAATGGGTCATGTTTGACTCCTGTCCATGACATCACTTCCTTGTCAAAGGCCTCCTCATCTAGATAGAATGGTAGCATCCTTGTGGGGAAATGTTCCCTACTGACAGGTCTCGTCTAGACAAATGTATGGTGTTGGTTCATGCTGAAGATGATATTTATCATATTGCAGTTGAGGATCTCCTGCGGGATACACAACCTCTGTTTTGTGTCTATCATACCATTATACCATTTAGCAAATGTTGCGGTGTTGAAGGCTGTATTCTTTGAGTCTGTTCTGGACTGCCATGGCTTGAACATCTTCACCATGCAGCCCTTATCTGGTATTTTCGGTTGTCTTTCCATAGGTGGCTTCCATTTGAACATTGTGAATGCCACATGTAGGTATCCATAGGTGAAGGTTCCTCCCTTCTCCTTCACTTCCTCGCAAGCTACTAGTAGTTCCTCCAGTAGGTAACTACACCAATTGAAAACTGCTCTGTTGGCACAAAAGTCGGCGACTGATAATGCATCTAGAGTGAATTTGCTTTTATAGTATGATCTCATGGCCTTGCTAGCTATGATGTAACAGTCAGTTCGAACTGTCTTAGGTAGTATTGGATCGATTACTAATGTGCATCCTCCCCTCCTCGTGTTGAATTTCTCATACAGGCTGAGCTCGCCTTTCTTTTTCCCGTGCTTACCGGGACCCTGGAATCCTTTAGACACATCCTCTCCTTGGGAGGATAGTCCAGTAAGTTGTTGGATGTCCTCAACATGGATTGGATACCTCTTATCGAACCATAGACTTATGTCATGCACCCTTCTTATCAGAAATTTCATGCACCGTGCAATCTCACCCATGGTACCAAAGACTGGTAGGTCTCTCAGGTTCATGATGGTCGAATTGAATAAGTTGATGAA
Organism: Picea engelmannii; assembly: GCA_009831015.1. Lineage (NCBI taxonomy): Eukaryota > Viridiplantae > Streptophyta > Pinopsida > Pinales > Pinaceae > Picea > Picea engelmannii. Next base: position 16,100 of record ML829660.1, read on the forward strand.
GTCTTCTTTTGGCACAAATTGCATACCTATGATTCCATATGGACCATCTCCCAAAAGACATATGTGTGCATTTGTGGGAACAAGAATAAATCCATGAGGTCAAGGTTGAGGAGCTTAACATGCTCCACTTTCCCTTTGAGATCACCCACGACCTCGACCCAGGGGTCACAGGGCTCATCCGGTACCGCTTCTTTAGAAATGTCACTTCGACTAGCTATGGCTCTCAGCATTCAAACTTCTGTGGCAAGCTAAGGAATGTGGATTTCACAATGGTACAGACTGGTTCACTCTACTGAATTCAGGAATGGCTATGCTTCTTTTGGAACCGATGCATTCACGGGCGAGTTCTTAGGGCCTTATACTTGGCTTAACGGGTAAGTTTAGCAATAACCGTTGTGCATCATGACTGTATGGATACAACTAGATCTTATTTGTCTGACGGGACAGTTTAATAGGGTAAATCCTATTGGGTGATTTTGGCATTTACTTATTTGCGTGAGTGGAATAGGGACGTGGCTGATTTTAGACCTTTCCATTTGACGGTTGGGTATACCGGCACGAACTTCGATGGAATATTTGCATAATGTAGATTTATGGCTTAACGGACTTTAGATGTGGTACTGAATGGAAATAAAGGTTGTGGCTAGACTAGGTTCATGTGGCATATGGATTCATATTGTATTTGGATTCATCCTTTCTCCGACCACAGAGGTTGTCCCCGTCATATTAATGACTGTCATTAATGGATTCTCTTAATCTTTGGATCTTGCACTGCTAGTTTTGTATCAAACAACACTTAATTAGAAAATGAACTATGTGTCATGGCGCAACACTGCGCATATTGACGTTATTACTGAATTTACAAAAATTTCAAAAAACTCAAATCTAACTATTGTACAAGCTCTTTTGGACTAGAGAAACAATCCCTCTTTCTCAATTTTGAGATAGGTAGGGCTTCAGGTGAGCACCATTCACCCATCCTGGTCGCATCACACCATCTGGTTGTGTGAGTCTGGCTACTCCTGAGGGTCGGATCTCTGCAATCATGAATGGTCCCAACTAGTGCATACGCAGCTTTCCAGGATTCTTCTAGTACTGGCTATCATAGAGTAGCCCCTTGTCTCCTTGCGTGAATACCTTGGTCGTAATGTGTCTTTCATGCCAATATTTTTGTCTTGATTTTTCAACCGACTGATGAAATTCTGCTAGAGATCTGGTCTCTTCGAGTTCTTGTAGTTCTGTAAGTCTCTGCACAATGGATTCCTCTTCTGTCATGCATGTGACTTGTGCAATATACAAAATTGGAGTGATGAACTTTGCAGACACCACTACCTCTCTCCCATAAACCAACTGGAACGGTATGTACCTGTGGAGTTTCTTTATGGTTTTCCTATAATCCCATAGTACAGTTGGAACTCGATCATCCCAATCCTCTCATTTTTCACAACAGACCTTTGTTAGTCCCCTTTCCAGGATTTTGTTGAAGGTTTGGATTGTTCCATTGGCATGTGGGTGGTATGGACTTCTCTTGTGATGTTCAATCAGAAATTCTACTGTAAGTGTTGCTATAGTGTTGTTAATGAAATGAGCTCCTTGATCGTTGGTTAGGCTCCTAGGATAGCCAAACCGAGTAATGATATTCTTGAAAATGAACCTGGAAGCAGTATCTGTCGAATATTCCTATATAGTTACTGCTTCTTCCCAACGGATAAGGTAGTCAGTCACGGTAATGATGTACCTAGCCTTTGAATGTTTGGCTGTGGGGTTGATTGGTCCAATGAAGTCAACTACCCATTTCTCAAATGCTTGTAGAGATCTAACTGGTTGTAGTGGTAGTTCATCTCGACGCAACGACTTACCCACGTGTTGACAAACATCACACGATCTAGCATATGCTTTTTCATCCTTGAAGAGTGTTTCCCACCAAAGTCCTACTTGTAGAACCTTATGTGTCATGGCCTTTCCTCCATCGTGGCCTCCTGCAACTCCACTATGGCATTCCCAGAGTATATCCTGCCTTTCATGATCCAGGACACACCGTCTAAGGATGTTGTCTAGCCCTATCTTATACAACTTTCTGGTGATCATCTAGTAATCTGTTTCTCTAACAATCATATGGTGTTTCTGGGTTGCGGAATAGGTTTCAGGATAGGCCCCTGTACTGAGAAAGATTTCTATGTCCTCCAGGTATTCTGGTATGGCCTCAATCCAAAACAAATCTGCATCTAGGAGCTAATCATCTACCGCTTTGCCACTTTCCCTTAACTCTAACCTAGACAGGTGATTAGGTCCTATGTTGCATCTTGCTGGCTTGATGATAACTTCAAAGGAAAATTCTTGAAATAACAGTTGCCATATACAAATTCTCCCTTCCAACACAGGTTTGTTAACTAGATATTTCAATGCAGAATGATCAATAAAGAATTTGAAATGAGACCCTTACAAATAATGTATAAATTTCTGTAAAGCATAAATCATGGCCAAAACCTCCCTTTCCGTCGTTGTGTAGTTGTGTTATGCTTGCGACAACTTCCGACTCACAAAATAGATAGGGCGATCCATAGCTCCATCTCCATGTTGCATTCAGATGGATCCTAAGGCAATTCCTGAAGCATCTACATGGACGTGAAATTCATTCTCCCAGTTTGGGAATATTAGAATCGGTGTTGTGATGAGTTTCTCCTTAAGTGTCTGGAATGTTTTATCACATTCGGGAGTCCATTGGAACATTTCAGCCTTTTTCAGTAGGTTTTCCATAGGTGCATTAATGTTGGTATATATTCAGATGAACCTGCAATAGTAACCTATGTGTCCCAGTGTGGAGTGCAACTTCTTAGCACTCGTGGGTGGTGGCATATTCACAATGACCACAACTTTGGCTGGATCAACCAATACTCCTTCTCGAAAGACTATATGGTCCAACAAATTCCAATGTGGTACACAGAAGATACACTTTCTGAGATTCAATGAGATATGCAACTCTCTGCATCTGTCAATCATTAGCCTTAGTAGTGCTACATGTTCCTTGAGAAGGATATATATTGTCCAATCATCCATATAGACTTCTATAAATTTGTGAATGAACTCTCTAAAAGTTGCTATCACAATCCTGGAGAAAACTGTAGGGATTTTCTTTAAGCCAAATGGCATTGCATTGTATGAAAAATATCCCCATTATGTTATGAAAGTGGTCTTTCTTTTGTCCTCTTCAGCGATCCTGACTTGATGGTATCCTGAAAATCTGTCTGTGAATGAGTATGCTTATTTTCCCGCAACCTGTTCTAGAACCTCGTCTGTAAAGGGTGTTGGGAAGGGGTCATGTACACAGGCAGAGTTGAGACTTTTGTAGTCTACATAGACTCTAATATCCTCTGTGTATTTCTTTCTTTGAATGACTATCGGGCTGACCCACTCTGCTTCTTCTACTACAAAAATGAGACCTGCTTCCAACATATTATCTATCTCCTTCTTAACCTTCTCTTTTACTCTTGGGTTAAGATGGTATGGTCTATGTTTGACAGGCTTGGATCTTGGTTTTAACTCAATACTCATTTCTCCCATGACTCCTTTGATTCCCTTTAACTCAGAACAAGTCTTTGGGAACAAATCCTCATATTCCGACAGTAAACTCTGTATTTCCTGACTAGTTTGCTCATCCCAGTAATCTCCCACCATATCTATCTTGGGTTGCTTTGCGGTCCCTATGTTGATTTTTCCCAATTTTAATGGGTGATTGTAGGAACTATTGGTCTGGATAGGTATTGTGTTTTGGATTTCTCTGCTCCCCTCTGTCTCTTTGTGATCAGGGGATCAAATTTTGCTCAAATTTCAAAGTGATTAGAATGTGACGAAAACAGTGCCATTGCGTCTGTCTCGTCTTCCTCATTCCGGCGGTATATTTACTTTGTCAAACGGACTCCGTATGGAGAAGATATCGTGATCTGTTCATCAAGGCAAACAGGCAAAAAAATTGATGCTGACTGTACCAGTCCGTACAGTCCGTACGGTCTGACGTGGAAGGGACGTATAGTTCATACGTTGATGTGTCAGATGGTGATGTGGCAGACGTTGGTTGGTTGACAGTTGGTGAATGAGGAGTTGACACGTGTCCGTTGGTGGCGAATAGTATGAGGACACGTGGCCCAACCCGAGGGCACCACGTGTCGCTCATTATTTGGTTATTGGTTTCATATATAAAATGTAATGGGAGTCCGTGGGGTTCGACCCCCGGACCTCCCCCCACTATGCAAAGCTCTAACAAACCTCCGCTAACCAACTTGCCGCCCATTGTTTCTTGTTATGAATGTGGGTAACATTGTATTTCAATTACATATTGTATTGTTTTGGCGAGGGGTCGGGTCGGGGCTTAGCCCCGACCCATGGTCCTTTGTTTCAATGCATATGACCATACCATATGGTATAACCGACAGTTAAATATGCGCGGGGTTCATATTACATAGCCGTGGTTTTATTTCAAAGAATGTGACCGTAATATAAATGTATGCGGTTATAACCGTTGCCACGTGGGGGGTTTAACCCATAGCCCTGGTCCTATTGTATGCGCCACATGACCCTTGGCTCTACGGAAAGGAGCGCGGGTAGTTTTAAAACCGTTTAACCACTTTTCCAAATGCACGTGGTCACATGCTCTCATACGCCTAGTTGCCTAGGCGGTTAGGGGCTGGAGGTGCCTTAATCGTTCTATAGTTTGCACCATTGGCGCAATTGCACTCGATGTTGGGTTTTCACACTTTAAAATGCGTGTGAGCCAGGTTCATTCAAAGAGGGTGTGTTTTGTAGATGCAGAGACAACAAGCTTGAAGAAGGAAACTTCTAGGAGGGACAACTTCTTCATTTTTCGACCGATTGAGGTGCCGAAAGAGCCCAGACCGGGGTTTTGGGATGCTATGAAGCCATTGGAGCAGTCGGTTTATCAGTTTGAGCATTGTAAGACATGTTTTTGAGAATTTTTGAGCAATTAATAATAATAAACCATTGAAAGCTGGACCAGGAGATGTAGCCCATAAGAGGGGTGAACTCCTTTATCAAATTGTTGTGTTTATGTGCTTATGTTCAATGATTATGCTGTTGTCTATGTGTAATTTGCATAAGTAATCCTTTAATTTATGTGTTGCAAACTGATCCATTTGCTTTAAACACATAACATTTACTTGCAATAAGTTTTCAAGTTTTTCAAGTCTTCTTCATTTTTAGATCAAGTTGGTATCAGAGCACTAGTTTTGAACACTTGATTGTTTGCAATTTTTGTTTCTGATGCTCACAAGGTTGAAACTCACAAGAGGAGAATTTCAACTTGTGGAGCCAAGTTCTCATCCGGCAAGGAGGAAGCAGATTCATTCACCGCAAGTTTCAGAGAGACATTCACCAAGCATGGCTCGTGCAGAAAGTCATGAACGTGTTCCGACTGAAAATGAAGATCTCAGAGAGGCTGTCATGGAGTTGAGAGATATGATGAAGATCTTGATGGAACGGAACATAATGTCGTAGGGTGAAGGCTCCAACCCTTCAATGCATAAGGGAGGTGGTGTTGACAAAACTCCAAGCGGAAATGGAGGGAATGATGCTTCTCCACTACCCTCTCCTCCTCCATCATCTTCTTCTTCTTCTTCTACAAGTTTGAAACATCTTCTGAATTATCCAAAGGGGCATGGTAAAACTCCTTCACAAATTCCTTCATTAAAGATTGATATAAAATTTGAGTTGCCAATTTATAATGGGGAAGTTAATGCTGAAAAGTTAGATAACTGGATACGTCAAATTGAAGTATATTCTAGAATACAAAAGATTCAAGATGATGAAACCAAAATACAGCTTGCTTCATTAAGA
>ML829660.1:57610-75143 GCA_009831015.1 Picea engelmannii
TTCAGATATCTCAAAGGAACATAAGAGTTTGGATTATGGTATCCAAAAGGAAAAGATCTATCACTTATTACCTACACAGATGCAGATTGGGCAGGTTGTATTGATGACTGATGAAGCACTAGTGGAGCAACATTCTACTTAGGTGAGTGCTTGGTATCATGGCTAAGTGAGAAACAATCATCAATATCTCTATCTACAACCAAGGCAAAGTATATTGCAGAAGCAACATGTTGTACATAGGTTCTTTGGATGAAACAAACTTTGACAGATATATAGGTTGAGTATGATGAGCCCATTTCAATATATTGTGATAATACAATTTCCATCAGTATCTCAAAAAACCCAGTGATGCACTCCAAGACGAAGCACATTCCAATCAAGTATCACTTTCTATGGGAACAGGTTGCAAAAAAGAACATCAGAGTTGAGTATGTGGGCACAAAATAACAAGTGGCAGACATCTTTACAAAACGACTTCCACGGGAAGCCTTTGAATATCTTCGCCAAAGACTTGGAGTTATTTCTACTCCAAAATGATTTTTTTTGAATTCTTTTCTTATATGTCTTAGATGTACATGAGGAAGCACCATAAGAGGATAGTTTAGTCAGGGGGGGCAGCCCTAGATAGAAAGATACCTTTGACATTGATGACAAAGGGGGAGATATTTATCAGATGCAGAGGATAGAGGCATGGTTCTAGGGGGAGAAGATGTTTTAGATGCAAAGGCTAGAGGCATGGTTCCATGGGGAGCATGAGTGATGTGATTTCATTATTGCATTAGAGTGTTGCCATCAATTCCAAAGGGGGAGATTGTTGATTAAGGTTGGTTGTCATTGATGTCAACCCTTGAAGAAAGCCCTGAAGCACAAAGGTTTGGGTAATGGACCCAATATTTTTTGATGTAAATATGACTCATTATTTTTTTGTCATGGTTAATAAGAAGTAAATATGGATGAACTCCAAAGTGGTCCCCTTATGGTGAAAGCCCGCATGGGAAGACGCTTTGCGGAGTAAGAGAACACATGCTTAATTGTGGAATAATGAGATGAAGGACAGTGAATTTGTCAAGGAAACTATCCTATATGGATAGTTCTTTTCATGCCATTTCTGGTGGTATGTGGAACGTAACATAACTCCTCACGGTTAGAGAGTTGTGGCCATGAGAAGTTGGAGACCCCAGGTTTGGGTAATGGACCCAAGTTTGTTTGATGGGTAAAAGTATGAGTTATGATATATTTTCAGATAATACTATTCTATATGGATAGTACATTTCATTCCATTTCTGGTGGTATGAGGAACGTCACATAGCTCCTCATGGTTTGAGAGTTATGTCCTTACAAAGTTGGAGGACCCTCATATGTCATCTAGAAGCCCCAAAAGGTCAAAGTAGTCAAAGTGGTTTAAGAGATTTTTAAAGGATAAATAATAAAGTGAAGTGATGAGTGTACTATAATTCAAATTGAATACAAAATAATTTATTTCAATAATAATTTTAATGGATAAATTAGAAGTGGGTTAACCCTATAATAAGGAAAGTTCGCCAAGTGATCTAGAAGATGTTTTTAAGGAAGTTACTTGGAGAGTATAAATAAGAGGAAAGGCTCTCTCATTTAACACACAATTGAGAATATTGAATATATATAGGTGTCTAAGGTAAACAAGGATATATAAACTGGAATTCTGAGTGAAGGTGAAGAAAATAAGGCCAAAATGCAAGGAAGGATAAATTCTTTTGATGGTACTTTCTATGGTATGTTATTGACAGGTCATCTCACCATTTTCACTATAAATTTTTTTATATAATGATTCATACCATGAAATTTCTATGCCATTGAAAAAACATATCCAAGTATCTATGGTAAAAAATTCATCTTTTGGTTCATTGTATTTTGGGAGTTACACTCTGTGGAAAATAAGGTTTGTGGCTAGTCCGTAAACTAGTCAAAAACAGGTGTTTCGGGTAAAAACGTTGTAGATTCTTCATAATAGATCCACATTTAGTGAGAAAAAATGTGTTGGTTAGGGTACAATCTGTAGTATGTTGTGTAACAATTTCAGATCAATTCAGCAAATATTCTGTCCTGGGAATGCTCTACAAGGTCGCTCTCTAGAATAAGCCAAAATTCAACAAGGTATGCCATTTTTTCTATAACTCCTTTTGTGAGAGGTTCCAAGTAGTGAAAATTGGAGGAATTGCATTAAAAACACTGAAGAACATTATGTATCAGTTTCATATCTTTATACATTACAGGTACAAAGTTATGATTACTTCAAGTTAGGGTTGTTGACTAATCCAAAACTAGGCATGTGAGACTAAAGAAAAGTTTGATGAAAATGCTAGTCTCTTGTTCTTAAAGTTAAGAAAGGTTTGTAGGAATGTGATCATATACACCAGGTCTATTACAGAGCTATAAATGATATTTGGATGATGAAATTGATGAGGGATTTTGGTTGAGTTACATGTTGAGTACATGGTTGAGACAAGTAGTTGATGAGTTGGCACATACATGACGTGTATAGTTGATGATGTTGGTTGATGAGTAGTTGAAACATGATTGGTACATACTTGGTACATGGTTGGATGCACTTTTTTATGGTACAGGTTGATTACAGGTTGTTTGGTACAGGTTGGTGCATAGTTGATGCACTTGTTTATGGTACATGTTGATTACAGGTTGAGGTATAGGTTGATGCATGGTTTAGATTTATTTGTATATATTTACAGTGGTATATCTCACAGTGATAGTGTGACAGTGGTTCCATATTTCTACTTCTACTTCAAGGTGGCAGGACGGGGCAAGGAAAGGTTCTTGTAGCCACCTTCCGGTTGTAGCCGGAGAACATAGGGGGTTGTAGCCTCCTTCTGGTTGTGGCCAGAGAATTGGGGAGTTGGAGCTTCCCTCAGGTTGTAGCCTCAGAAACTAGGGGGTTGGAGCCTCCTTCCAGCTACAGCTAGAAAACAAAGGAAATTGGTTCTTCCAATGAATATAATTCTTCAATACATATAAGAAAAAGAATTATGTGGTTTTCTCCCGATTTGGGTTTCCATGTAAAACACTGATGTACTATGTATGTATGTGATTTTTTATTTCTTACTGCTCGTTATTGGATAATAATTATACATTTATATAACAATTGAAGAAAAAGGATTATAATTACGTTATTACTGATTCACCCCCCCTCTCAGTAATCCAACAGCCCTACCCTAAGAAAGGGTGTTTACACTGCCATCTCAGTTGGGGACATAATCAACATCCCTTCCTCCACCAAGAAAACCTTAATCCATAGGGGATTTCTCTCAACATCCTTCCTCTTGCATCTTTCTTGAAAATTGCCTCTGCCCACGAGAAAGACTAGTGGTTTTCAGCAGAAAATTCGATTATGTATCCATCTAGTGTGATGCTAACCCAAAAATCCATAGCTCATGTAATTAGACAATCCAACCTTTAAAGTGTTGCTATATTTTTAGTATCCCATGCGCAGATCCTCTTAACTTTCCCTTGGAACTTTGGAGCTTCTTGGAGTCTCTTTATCTAGTAGAAAAATTATTTCGGGAATTTAACCCAGAAAATCTTGTACTGGTCGCTCGATATTTCTGAGTAAAAGATCGCTTCGCGAGTGTTTTCCATTGATTTTCTCCTCTTTTCTACTTCTTTCCATATGAAGGCATCATAGTTCCTTTCCCACCATTGATCAACACCAGATATATGGATCAGCGGAAGCATTCTCCCTATAAGTTCCCTTTTAACACAGGTCCCGGCAACGAAACTATTTTGTTGGCGCAAGTTTGATCAGACCAGGGACCTTCTCAAGTTACCAAAAAAAGGTACCATGTAGTCTAGAGCATTGGCATTTTCATCTCCTCTGAAGAGAAGAAGTCTCACCCGAAGCACTATTTAGACAGATAGATAGGGAAGGGTAGGGAAAATACTTAGAAGGATCCATAGAGCCTTCAGGACTCATTCCTGATATTGTGCAAGAGACATGAACAGATCTGAGACACACATGTGCAAGAATCAGACCTACTTACATTGTGAGAAAGCATTTAAATGTAGAATCATCAAATAGAACTCATAAGACATAAGGAAATATTGTAATGCATAAGTAAACACACAGAGACACACCATATTTGAAAATTTAGGTCCTTCTTCATATTATCTTCAAAATCCTTCTCTGATTAGAGACTCAAAATTACACAGTAGTGCATTGTACAGACTCTTGGCTCTGGACTCATGTCGCAGAGCTCCAATTCTCAAACTGATAGATCCCATTCATTACAGACTCAAGACTTGAATTAACTCGGCTTACAACAATCATCAACAACTAATTCAACTGGGTCACAAAAACAAGACTGAATAAATCAATCAACCAACCAAACCTTTTACAATTATGTTCATCCCTATATATAAGTTGGGTTGTGTCTTCCTTCTTGGCTTGCATGCTTTCGTGTTCTGTTGAAACCATTTGTTGCTTAGCTGGCGTTGTGCTGACTTTCACAACTTCTTTCTATTGCTCTTTCTCCAGGCCTCTGATGAATCTTCTACAACTCTTGCTCAGTCAAAACTTGTGCAATTCCTTATCCAAAAATGAAGGGCCCAACACATGTAAATTTCCATAGCTAGTTATAACGTTGGAAAAAATTCTAGATAAAAATCGTGTGTGGAGTTTTTGAAACGTCTAGGGTTTAGATTGAACACTCCACCCATCATTAGGGACATGAGAATCTTCTCATGTCCCTGATGATGAGTGGAGTGTCCACTCGAAATGCTGGACATTTCAAAAACTCCACACATAGTTTTTATCCGGAAGTTTTTCCAGTATTGAAAATGTTTATTAATCAAGCTTGTGCCCATTCTCACATTGGATATATTCATAGCTATTTCCATCATCATATTAATGGTTTCTTCCTTTGCATTTTATTGTGTAATCATCACCACATAATCCTCCCTTAGATTCTAATGGCATAGTATACTTTCCCTCATATGACATGATAAATATATGAGCATCGTAGACCAAATGGTACTACATTTTCACAACTTTGATGGGCCCTACCTTGAAGGTTTCTAGATCAAGTTCATTAATTGTGGATATTTAAAATGCACGTTAGTGTTTGATTTTTCTTATATAGTGGAGGTTGTGCTTGTGGATCATAGTGATGGACCACTAACCTTGACATATACATTGCATCTTTTCATTCATGAGATTAGTGTTGCAATCTAGATAGCTCGCATGATGTTTCATGTCAATGTATACTCTAAACAAGATGTTCAAATGATGAACAAGTAGACTACATCTAGTACTTATACTAATAGAATATAGTATTATTGATCTGTACCTTTTCAAAATTTGATTTTAATTGTCTTTTCAAAAGTAAACAATAATTTCCATTAGTTTAATATTTAGATTTTTTGTAATTTTAACACTTGATTTGTTGCATGATATTTTGGATCAACCTAAAATTTGGAGTGTAAAACATCACTTGGTATTCTACAAATATAATTTTGAACTAATAATGGAAGTAGTGCATTGTAATTTGTTGCATGATGTTTTGGATCGACCTAAAATTTGGAGTGTAAAACATAACTTGGTGTTATACAAACATAACTTTGGGATAAGAATGGAAGTAGTGCATTGTAATTTGTTGCATGATGTTTTGGATCGACCTAAAATTTGGAGTGTAAAACATCACTTGGTGTTTTACAAACATAACTTTGAGCTAAAAATGGAAGTAGTGCATTGTAGAACAGACCCAGAGAAATAATTTTGTCTTTCACCTATTTTCAATAGTCTAATCACCTACAATCAAATCTTGGTCCAAAACCTTTTATGCACAACATCATATTGATCATTGGACTATTGAAAAATGTCAAAGAACAAAGACTCTACAAAAAGTAGTAAAGGATTGCATTCTTGTAGTGTTCAACTATTGAGGCATAGATGTTAAATATCGTGACTACATAGCCCTAGTTTTAAGAGACAACATTCCATTTAAAATATTTCATTAAAAATTTGAATTGATATATAATGAATTATCCATTTAAGATAATATTAGAAAAACACAACAGGATCCCTATTTTTGGTCAAATTTATATTTTAAAATAATAAAGATGTTTGTACATCTTGCCTTATCTTGACGTTCTTGTGATTCAAGGAGCTAGTGAATTCTTAAATAAATTATAAGGCAATGTCAATATAGTAAAATAGGATTCAAGGATTTTGTTGGCATAAGGGAAGACCCATGTTTCAACTCTAATAGCGCACCAACAAGTCCTAACTACTGGCCCTTTCAGAAACACCTGCAAGCAGATGCAGTCTCACCCGAAGTAGCTCTAGGGTGTTGCAGGACATATGTGTCTACAACCAGAGGAAATGCAAAGTAGAACCAAGGAAACACTCTCACACAGATCTAGTTATTAATTATCTTTCTTAAGCCTACTTCGCACAGTATACCTCAGATCAAACACTATAATGCATTTAACAATATATCATATAAAAAAAGAACATAACATCAATCACACACAATAACAAGATATACGTGGTTCACCCTCTCCCTAGGGCTACGTCCACATAATTGTGCTTATAATATATTAGATGAAAGCATACTATTCTATCTGCACTTAGCTTGTAGATCTCTCTCTTTATTTCTCTTATCCTCTCTCCCCTCCCTACGTATCCAGCTGTAGGGTTGATCTTCATACCTAGCTGGAGATCTTACAACACGAGAATGCTCTCTCTCTCACAACACTTCTCTCTCACAGCAACAATAATCACTCATAACATGCACGAATGTCGAATCAATCAACAAAAACAAAAAAAAAAACAAAAACCCCATCCCAGATCCTCTAGACCTTTATTTATACATTACAATAGCTCACCGACAACCTTAGGCCGAAACCTAGGTTTCAAAACCTAGGTGTCTAAAACCCTAGGTCAACTTGACCTGTGTTTTTAGGGATTCACCAGCCTGTCTTTCCTTATTTCTTGCGAGGTGCTCCAAGAATCTATTGGTATATTTTTCCACTTGTCGAGTCGTCCACGATCCATATTCCATGCTTATCTGTCTTCCTTTCTCTCCCCGTCCAAAAACTTGCTTTCTCTTACTTCGCTCTGTCTTTTCTTCTCTTTTGGTCACTTCGACCCAATCTCAGTCAACTTGTCTTCTGCGCAGTTCGCACTTCGTGCTTCTTTCCTTAATATTCACAACCTTCCATAACCAAGGGCCAACAGGCCCCCAACACTCATATGTGACTCTTCCCGAGGCACTTCAGGTCTGAACCTTCTATTTTTCTTCGTCTTCGGACTGTGTGGGGTAGCCTATTCTTTCTGCTCCATTCCACCCTTCTTTCCTTCTACAGACTGTCTTTTCTGTGTCTGGTACCCAATTTCAACTACACCTGGTACCTGGACCCTTTTTCTCATGCTTCTACTGGAAGCTTCGAGGCAGCTAGTTGTCGTAGTACAATTTCAACCAGCTCCCATTCACCAAACCTTCCTTCCATTCTCCATTCAAAGTTTTCAACTGTGCAACTCCTCCTTCTGTAATGTAAGAAACCTCTTATAGCCCAATCCAATGTATCCTGAACTTCCCTAGATGCTTCATGAACTTGTTTTCATATGCCAATACCATATCTCCTTTCTTGAAAGATTTCTTCTTGATGTGCCTATCATGATAGGCCCTTTCTCGTTCCTTCTGTACATGCTGATGGAATTCTGCGAAAAATCGATCTTCTTCTATTTCTACCAACTGCACAAGATTCTCTCGAACAATGTTAGTTTCATCCATATCTGTGAATGTTGCAATTCTGAGACTAGGAACCAAATATTCCATAGGGACAACTACTTCTATGCCATACACCAACTTAAAGGGATTTTGCATTGTTAGCTTCTTGCAAGTAGTTCTATAGGCCCATAGTACTGTTGGTACTCTCAAATCCCAGTCATCCTTGTTCACACTGGAAATATTCATCAGTGTTGTATCCAATATCTTGTTGAAATCTTCGACCATCCCATTCGCTTGTGGATAGTAAGGAGTACTCTTCTGGTGATGAACTTCAAATTCTTGAGTCAAGGCTTCAATAATCTTATTAATAAAATGCTTTCCTTGATCGTTCATCAGGGTCTTCGGGAATCCAAACCTAGTTATGATATCCTCAAATATAAATCATGCAAATGTGGTTGCACTACAGTCCTTAAATGCTCTTTCTTATTTCCATCTTGTCAAATACTCTGTCACAGTGATGATGTATCTAGCTCCTATGCGCTTCCCTGGTGGTTTTATAGGTCCCACAAAAAACAATTTCCCATTTCTCAAATGCCTGCAAATTCATTTATGGTGATAAATGCATCTCATATCTTCGGGAAGGATTCCCAACTCTTTTACATACATCGTAGGCTTTATATTATTCCTTGGCATCTTTATGTAAAGTAGGCCACTAGAGGCCAGCTCTAAGAACCTTCTACGTTGTTTCTTTCCCTACATAGTGTCCTCCTACGATGCCTTCATGTACTTATGCCAGAATTAGTGGTCATTATGCCTCCATAACACATCTCCTCAAGATCTCATCAAGTACCATCTTGTATAGTTGTCCGACTATAAGTGAAAAATATGTAGCGCACACTACTAGTTGTTTCTTCTGGATTATTGTATATTTACTAGGTGTCATTCCTATTGATAGGAACTGGACTATCTCGACGAAGTGATCATCAATATTTCTAATGGCCAACAACTATGCATATGGTAGTGTATCCTCCAAACTAGTAGGTTCCTATCCATGCTCCAACCTAGACAAATGATCAGGTCCCTTGTTCATTCTCCCTGGCTTGACCACAATCTCAAAATCATATTCCTAGAATAACAGTAGCCATCTGCATATTCTTCCCCCCAACATTGGCTTGTTGACTAGATATTTCAACGCGGAATGATCAGTGAACATATTAAAGTGGCCTCCCAACAAGTAGTGAAAAAACTTATGCAACGTGTACACCATGGTTAAACCTTCTCTCTCAGTGGTGGTGTAATTTATCTCAGTTGTTGAGAGATTCCTACTAGCAAAGGATAATGGGTGGTCAATATCTCATGCTCTTGGTTGTGCTAACACTTCTCCTAGTGCAATAGAAGATGCATCGACATGCACATGAAATTCCTTGCTCCAATATGGGAAAACCAGAATAAATGCAATAACCATTTTCTGTTTCAATGTGTCGAAGCTCTGCTGACATTCTTATGTCCATTGAAACTGACAATATTTCTTCAGAAACTTATCCATAAGTGTTTTAATATGTGCATATCCCTTAATGAACTTCCTGTAGTATCCAATATGTCCCATCGTAGTGCACAACTATCTAACTGAAGTAAGAGGGGGTAGATCAACAATAATGGAAATCTTGGACAGATCTACCACCAACCCCTGCTTACACATAAAGGGTGAAATGAGGATGCACTTCTTCAGATTCAAGGAAATCTGACATTGCCTGCACTTATCCAACATTAGTCTTAAACATGTAATATGATTTTGTAATAAGCTAAAAACAATCCAATCATCAAAATAGGCTTCCAAAAATTTATGTAAAAACTCCTTGAATGCTTCGACCACCACCCTAGAAACGATGGTTGGTGCATTCTTCAATCCGAAAAGAATCATTGTATACTGGTAGGAACCCCATTCTATTGCAAATGTGATCTTATGGCGATCTTCCTTGGCAATCCTGATCTAGTGATAACTTGAAAATCCTTCTGTAAAGGAATATACCTCCTATCCTCCTACATTATCTAACACTTCGTCTGTAAACAATGTAGGGAATGGGTCATAAAAACAAGCATCATTCAACTTCTTGAGGTCTACACAGATCCTTATCTCTCCTATATTCTTATCTTGTACCACCATAGGACTAATCCACTCTGATTCTTCAACAGTTTCTATGATTCCTTCTTCCAACATTCTGTCTAATTCAATCTTCACTTTCTCCTTATATTTGGGATTCAATCTGTAGGGTCTTTTCTTGACTGGCCTTGCATTTGGTTTCAAGGGGATCTTCATCTCTCCCATGGGCTCTTTTATTCCCTTCATATCATTGAACTTGGTTGGGAACAAGTCATGGTATTCATGCAGTAATTATGTGATCTTATTAATGGTGGCATCATCCTAGTAATCCCCAAAATTAGAAAGCTTAGGTGCTTGCTTTGTTCCAATATTAACTTTCTTTATTTTGATCGGTTTTCCAATGAAAGGTAGTTTGACTCCTGGTCCTTCTACATCTCTTTGTCCTTCTGTTTCTGTGATATTCACATTCCTAGGATAATTGTAATATCCCTAGGCCACGCCCAATTATAATATAGATGATAATGTACTTAAGCTGGTGAGTTGTTTTGATATCATTTTGTATACACAATTCATGGCATAATGTGCGCATGTACTGTGCAGTGCAATGATGAAGTGTGCACATTCCAGTATACCGCACACAACATCTTAAGTGCACGCGATTGTGAGGCCAACGAGATTTGTGTATATGCTATGTTTTATAGGCTAGTGAGCCAGTTATTAAAAGCTAGGATGCTTATGTTTTGATTAGGCCGGAGAGCCTAGATGTTAAAGGCCAGTGCGCCTATTTTTGTACATGTCTCAAATATAAAATACATCATTGCATGCAGACCGACCATTATAAAAGAGATGGGGGACTAAACTCCACTAGTTAGGGAAAGGGAGGGGCTAAGTTAAGAAAAGGGGCTAAGCTAGGGAGCTTAAGCCAAAAAGGAATATTATATTAATATTTCTTAAATCATAAAGTATGGATAATTATTTTATGCTAAGTTCTAAAGTTGGGTACAAGTGGGCCAAAGTAGTTCTCAACATGAAAAGTGTCAAGTTGGGGACATGCATACATATTGTTGGGACTTAGTTCATTTCTGGGGATCTTTTCCATTTTTCTTCCCGTGATTCCTTCCATCATTTGGTCATCCAATCAATCATCCATGAGCATGCACACACCCATTGAGATATCTTTCGTACCTTCATGACTATACCTGAACCTGTATCCATGGCCATTTTGTGAGGGAGTAGCTGGTAAGCTTGGGAGATGGATTGAAGAAGCGAGTTGCTAGGCCCATGGGATATTGAAGAGGTGGGTTGTCAGGCCCGTGATCAATTCTTTGAGTGAGAGAATTGTTGGGAATTGATTTCATGAAGCTAAACTGCAGCTACAGTGCTTTGAGACTTTCTATCCAGCCTATTGTTGAAGCTCGAAAAGGAAGTGGGGCAACCAAAGGACTGTTGAGCAGAGAAGGGGCACACTTCCTGGGTGGGACAGGCATGTGGGGAATGAGGGACTGTATGTTGTTAGATTGAGTTGGCACATGTGACAGAGTCTTTCCTGCTGTCTATGAGACTTTAGACTGGTTAGGAATCCCTTTACCTAGGTGGAGTTTAGTCCCAAATCAGGGGTGACTCACTGTTGAGAGTGATGAACAGTGTGGTCTAAGGCTGGGAGGTTCGTGCAAGGTCTGCACATAGTTGGTGATATTCTCACAAAGATAAGTGTCAATTGTGTGATAAATTTACATACTGCATTGTTATTTACATGTTTAATTTTATGGGTTTATCCTATGCGTGACTATAATTTTCTGTATGTTTATGGGTATTTCCTGTATATGTTGCATGTCTATGTTTACTGTTATTTCAGTGTGAATCCATGTATTTATGAAATGTGTTTGTTTATTTACGTTTTACATGTAAAGCTTTTGCAAGTGTTCTATGTGCATATGTTTTAATTTCATGCAGTCAGAAAAATTTATGTGGCATAGCTTAGTTGGTTGTTGGGTGTGTTATAGTATGTTCCGCAAAGAGAACAAGAAAGAGTTCTCTCGTGTAGCGTGGCCCGACCATGGGTGGTCGGGGACATTACAATATGGTATCAGAGCTTCAGTTTTCGACACTGAGCCTGGATGGGCCGATAAAGTCGAGTTGAAGTGAAATTTCACAGAGGATTTATTTCGAAGTGGCCAAATTTCGAGTTGTAGAGCGTCCAGCTACAATACGATACAAAAATTGGGGAAAATCCCCAATTTCGGTTGGTAAATTCATGGGGAAATTGAGAAATTCGGCCATGTGGTAAGATATTATTGATTTAATATATGTTCTAGCAAATTTGAACCTAGAATTGGTTGAATTTGAAGTTACAGTGAAGCCATGACAGTTGGAGTGAGATTAATAAATAAAATTCTCAATTCGTGAATTGATTTTGGGAAAATTTGTTCCAGAAATGTCAACCCACAACGATTTTTTGTTGCAGAGGTTGAATTGGTGTTGTCGGGGTGAAATTGAACGAATTTCGTGGTTCCATAATGTCTATGGTAAATTGGAGAAAAGTTAGGAAAAAG
The DNA here is from genome assembly GCA_009831015.1 of Picea engelmannii. Lineage (NCBI taxonomy): Eukaryota > Viridiplantae > Streptophyta > Pinopsida > Pinales > Pinaceae > Picea > Picea engelmannii. Next base: position 69,985 of record ML829660.1, read on the forward strand.
CCCCAATTTCTGCAGCAGAATTCATGAGGATTTGATGTGCATTGAAAAGGATGTGCACAGGTGGGCACACTAAAAATGCATGATGCGCAGTGAAAATCTTGTGATAGGTAAAATTTGACACTGTGTGGAAAAATGTTAGTGTGCAGGTGTGCGCGCTAAATTTCGGCGCTGCGCAGAAAATTTTTGGTGTACAGGACCACACAATAAATTTAGCATTGCACGGTGTGCACACATCTAATAATGAAGCACGTGGTGTGCGCAGTGTTGGCAAAGCGTAGAGGAATTTTGTTGGTGCGTGCACAAGGTGAGTATATGTTGTTGCGCGATAGTTTTGTTAATGGTGCGCGCAGAGTTTTGGTGCGCAGTGGAGACGTACTAAACTCTGGCATGGTGCAGTGTGTTGATTGAAATGTGCACGAAATATCATTGCACGGTAGAAAAACTGCGCGTGATGGATATTGGCGCGCGGCATAAAAGTAGTGCGTGCAAGTTAGTGGCACGACAGAGAAGTGATACAAAGTGGTTTTAAAGTGCGCAATGCACGATTTCCCTTGTGTTGTTGTTGTGCATGGTAAATATGGGTTTATAGGTTGAAATTTGTGCGCGTGGAGTCGTTTGGAAGGTGAATAACAACAGAAAACTAGTGATTTTCTGCGACATTTTATATCATTTGAACGTCATCTTTTTGCAGTGCGTTTTTGAGGGCCTTAAGAGTGGTTTTAGAAAATCCAAAACCAAGAGACAGAGATGTACCAAAGGTACATTATGTATTTGCATCTCAAATGAAATAACTCGGAGAGATCTTTCTAATGGTGTAAATTGTTCGTCAAACAGAGCTTTTATGAGAAAGTTACAACTTAAACAGTGGAGGGTAAATTATAAGACCCAACTAGATTCAAAGAGCCATAAATTTCTTCTCTGGAATCAGATTGAGGTACAGAAGTAGTCAATGGAAATATATTGAACCATAGAAGGCAGTCCCAGAGCCAAATTAAATTTCTAGGCATCTTAAAGGTGCTTAATATGGAAAATAATGTACCTATAGCATTCTAGACCAAAAACACAAATGGGCCTAGAACTTCAGCCCACTGTAACTAGTACCCTAGAATCCAGAATGAGGTGAAACTTGGACAGAATGTCCATAATATGTTTATGAAGAAACCCAATTGAGATCATATGAAAATTTCAATGGAGTAGGTGCAAAAATGCATAATTACAGCGTAGAGTTGCGCCAAGTTGAAAAATGAGCAGAAAAAATAATGGGAAATTTTCAAATGACCATAACCTTCTGATCCAGACTCGGAATTGAGCATGGGAGTAGGCATTGGAAAGGTATTGGATAGTGGAATATAAATATCCACTCATAAAATTGATCTGGGAATTCAAATTTCTAGGAAATCAGAAGAAATAATTCTGATATGTATTATTGAACCAAAATGGTTCATATTTTTTTCATGAAATTGTTGAAACAGTTAGCCTGAACAAAGTTTTGTTGGCTACACATTTTGTAGAGTTAAAAAAACTAGATCATATCAAGATCATCATAGATTCCAAAGTAATGGAAGAGGCACAAGGGACTTACATCCAGGAAGACAAAATCAGAGGGATGGATGTCCATTTGGGCATTGAAAGAACAAACTCCAATGGAGATGGAGAAGAAAGGGATGAAAACATGAATATGGAAGAGACCATTAAAAATTTGCAGAGGGATGTCCAAAGCCATAAATATGATCATGAAAGGCTTATTAAAGCCAAGGAGAAGCAGGATGACTTCAACATGAATTTATTGGAGAGCTTGAAAAAAATAGAAAATAAATTGGATAAGGAGAGTGGTTCAAGCAAGTCAGGAAATCTGAGATCTCATGATGATAAAAGAAAAGAAAGAAGTGTTAGCGGGCATCACCACCACTCCCCGAGGAATTCCAATAAGAGATCACACAACATCTCAAGTCCATCCCCTGTTAGAAATCATAAGAGGTCTGGGGTGGATGAGCTACGGGGAGAAATGAACAAAATCAAACCTCCTACATTTGATGGTGAGCACAAAAAGGATGAAGATGCAGAAACATGGTTTCTAGGCATGAGAAAGTATTTTCAATTGCATAATTATTCTTCTCATGCATAAAGTAGAATTGCTATATATCAACTCAAGGGAAAGGCATCCATGTGGTGGGATCATCTTGTGTAGGTGCAACACATTAAAGAGAAAAGTGTCACTTGGAGGGAATTCAAGAAGTATTTTGAGAAGAAATACTTGACTAAAAGATACTATGACAAGAAAATGAAAGATTTCTTCAAACTCAAGCTGAGGAGTATGACCATTGATGAATATGAAAGAAGGTTTTTAGAAATGTTTAAGTATGTCTCTTTCATCAAGGATGAGACAGTCAAAATTCAAAGGTATTTGAGTGGATTGCCATCATTCATCAGTGACAAAATACAGTATGATGATCCCAATACATTGGAGGAGACCATAAGGTGAGCTAAATGCCTATATGATTAGTAGAAAGCAAGGCCAAATTTCCAAAAAGATTGGGAAGACAAAAATAAATTCAAGGTGGATCAAAGGAAGAAGGGAAATAAGACACCATTCTTCATAAATAATCCACAGGGAAAACAAACTCCTAGAGAGCCTAGAACGATTGAAGCAAGGGGTCAAAGGCCAAGGAAACCATCTATTAAATGTTGGGGTTGTAAAGGAGATCACATGTACAGAGATTGTCCTCACAGAGGTGAAAAAGGGAGAATTGTTCACGATGTACAGCAAGATGAAACAATGGAGGACATGGGTAGAAATGTGTCAAGGATCTATGCATCCCTAGACAACAAGCAAGAATATTATCAGTCACATATGATTGAAGTGGAAGGTATGATCAACAACCAAACCATTACTATTTTAATTGATTCAGGAGCTAGTCATAGTTATACAGATCCTAAGATGGTGGAAAGTTTTCATTTGCCAAGAAGCAAGCATGGAAAATCTTGGTTGGCGTAGCTGGATACGAGAGCCAAAAGAAAGTTCAATGAGATGGTTAAGTCATGTCTTATGGACATGAATGGAATGAACACCAGGGAAGATTTGAACATATTTCCTTTATGTTCCTAAGACTATTTAATTAGGATTGATTGGTGGGACAAACATCATGCTATATTGGACTATCATAACAATTCATTTACTTGCTTGGATGAGGAAGGGAGCCTAAGAAAAGTGCAGGGAATTCCTAGGGTAGTAACCATCAGAGAGATTTCAGCATTACAGCTGAAGAAATGTTACAGGAAAGGGTGTCAAATAATTGCAGCACATATGGAAGAGACACCTAGAGATAAGGTGCCAAATTTGGAAGATTATGCAGTCTTGGAAGAGTTTGAAGATGTGTTCAGGGAGGTACCAGGACTACCCCCAAAGAGAGATATTGATTTCTCTATAAATTTAATGCCTGGAACAACTCCAGTGTCAAAGACTCCTTACAGAATGAGTACACCAGAGCTGAAGGAGTTGAAAATGAAAATTGAATAGCTTATGAAGAAGGGTATATATGCCCAAGTGTGTCACCTTGGGGTGCCCCAGTCTTGTTCGTGAAGAAGAAAGATGGAACATTAAGATTATGCATTGATTTCAGGGAGTTGAATAAAGTGACTATTAAGAACAAGTATCCTCTGCCAAGGATTGATGATCTTTTTTATCAATTGAAGGATGCAAAGATCTTTTCAAAGATAGATCTCAGGTCAAGATACCATCAGGTAAGGATTGAAGAGGAAGACATCAATAAGACAAGAGGTGTAACAGTACTTACTTCAACAGTCTGCGCAGTCCTTGAAGTTTCTGACTCTTCTCAACGAGGTTCTTCAGTCTTCCCTTCTTCTGCCCTAGCGGGCTATGAATGTTCCTCGTTCAGTAGCTCTTCATATTCTCCATTGTAGAACCCTTCCTCTTGTTCTGGTGGTTCGTGATTATCCTCAAACAAGTCCACCAGAGTAACTTCTCTGAAAGTTCTCCCACTACGTGTGTGTCTGACCTCTGTGTCGGTGTCACTATCTGAATTCTTGAACATTATCTTTTTCAATATGACCCACTACTATATCTTCAAGATGTTATTCTCATGCAATAAAATCTTGATCTTCAACTTCAAGAAGTGTAAAAAGTTTCCTCTCGGTCCCTTAAATAAATATATCTTTTCTTTTCTATATGATTCTACTCTATCAATAACAAACGTGGTGGTATACCCTCCAATGGTACTATCAAAACAATGATATACTTCACTTGACATGGTGTTATAAACTCTCTTAACCTTATTGATCAGTGTCGACGTCCAAACCACAGGCGATCTGAGTCTGATCTCAAACTAGGTATCTGCTAATCTGGCTAGCCACTCATATAGCTCCTTATGAATTCCTCCAAAGAAAATATTGTGTATATCAGTAAAGATATACCTTCCCAACCAATCCTCTGTGCTAATATTAGGGTTCTTATTCTGAGCTTTCATGAATTCCTTCTCTTGTTCTTCTATCCACTTATGAATCTCTATCTTCGATGGAAACCACCTTGACATTCCCTCAAGAAGATCTTGGTCCCGACAACGGAACCATTTGTTGGCACAGGGGAAGACCCAGGGTTCAACTCTAACAATGAACCAAAAATCCCTAACTACTGGCCCTTTCTGCAACACCTGAAAGTAGATGTAGTCTCACCTGAAGTAGCTATAGGGGGTTACAGGACACAGGTGTCTACAACCAAAGGAAATGAAAAGTGGAACTAGGGCAACACTCTCACACAAATCTATTTATTATTTATCTTTCTTAAGCCTAATTTACACATTATACCTCAGATATAACACTATAATGCATTTAATAGTATATCAGAGAATAAAATAACACAACATAAATCACACACAACAACAAGATATATGTGGTTCACCCTCTCCCTAGGGCTACGTCCACAGAACTGTGCTTATAATATATTAGATGAAAGCATATAGTTATATATTCACTTAGCTTGCAGACCTCTCTCTTTCTTTCTCTTCTCCTCTCTCCCCTCTCTGCGCACCCAGTTGTAGGGTTGATCTTCGCACCCAGCTAAAGATATTACAATACGAGAATTCTCTCTCTCTCACAACAACAATAATCACTCATAACATGCACGATTGTCGAATCAACAACAA